>CM059194.1:86564645-86617587 GCA_030323885.1 Branchipolynoe longqiensis | reverse complement strand
AGTGCAGACCACTACACTAATATAGACAGAGTTTCTAACTAATATAGATAATGTTATTTCTAACTAATATAGATAGAGTTTCTAACTAATATAGATAATGTCATTTCTAACTAATATAGATAGTTTACTCTAGGATATTTACGGAAATCTTCTAGAGGACATCGTACCCAAAAAGATAGTCTTTTATAACGAAAGGAGAGTTTTAACTAATGTAGATAATGTTATTTCTAACTAATATAGATAGTTTCTAACTAATATAGATAATGTTATTTCTAACTAATATAGATAGAGTTTCTAACTAATATAGATAATGTTATTTCTAACTAATATAGATAGTTTCTAACTAATATAGATAATGTTATTTCTAACTAATATAGATAGAGTTTCTAACTAATATAGATAATGTTATTTCTAACTAATATAGATAGAGTTTCTAACTAATATAGATAATGTTATTTCTAACTAATATAGATAGTTTCTAACTAATATAGATAATGTTATTTCTAACTAATATAGATAGTTTCTAACTAATATAGATAATGTTATTTCTAACTAATATAGAGAGTTTCTAACTAATATAGATAATGTTATTTCTAACTAATATAGGTAGAGTTTCTAACTAATATAGATAATGTTATTTCTAACTAATATAGGTAGAGTTTCTAACTAATATAGATAATGTTATTTCTAACTAATATAGGTAGAGTTTCTAACTAATATAGATAATGTTATTTCTAACTAATATAGGTAGAGTTTCTAACTAATATAGATAATGTCATTTCTAACTAATATAGATAGAGTTTCTAACTAATATAGATAATGTCATTTCTAACTAATATAGATAGAGTTTCTAACTAATATAGATAATGTTATTTCTAACTAATATAGGTAGAGTTTCTAACTAATATAGATAATGTCATTTCTAACTAATATAGATAGAGTATGACCATCATTCAACCTAACATAGTTCTACACAAAGCATGGCAGACATTCAAAACCTTCGGATTAAGAAACCTTAAGTTCATGTAGTTTTCCTATTTTGAACACTGATAGACAAAAATCACCCTTGTAAATGTAATCTGCGACAAATATATGTCTGAAAAAATAGTGTATCGGAACTAAAAAAAAGAGTGAGCATGCCCCTCAAAATATTGTACTATATTAAAGCTGCATAGTGAGATGAAATATCAAATTTTCAAAAACAAACCAATCACAGTACAACCTCATTAAACCAAGCTCGGTTAAACCAAACGATCGGTTAATCCAAACGTTTTTCGGTGGCCCGGCAAAATACTACCATTTATCATATAAAAAGGTTGGTTAAACCAAAGTCGGTTAATCCAAAGTATCGGTGCCAGGCCACTTCCGGTACAGTTAAACCAAACTTTCATGTGGTTTTAAGGTCATCTGAGACTTTTTTATATGACAAATGGTAGTATTTTGACGGGTCGCCGAAAAAAAGTTTGGATTGACCGATCGTTTGATTTAACCGAGCTTGGTTTAATGGGGTTAAACTGTATATGCATAAAAAACAATAATCATAGTGTCCACATACATTGTATATTACATTCCTAATGCACCAACGTTTTTGACAAAGCCAAGTCGAAGTCAAAGCTCGGTTAAACCAATGATCGGTTAATCCAAACACATTTCTAGGGTCCCTTCAAGTTTGGTTTAACGGGGTTATACTGTATCTAGATTTGATTTGACATATCTAACTTAGATACTGATGTACTTATTAAGCAATTGTTTCTGCGTAGAAGACAATACTGAGTCAATTAAACAGAACCTGTTACTGCAGAAGTCTATGGTGTCAGAGTTTTGGCAAGCTTGCCAAAGCTAATTTTCCATGTTTGCACTCAAATATCTCAAAAGTTTACCATTAAAAAAAAAAAAAACTTTGAACTAATGTAAAGTAGATACTAGTGATCGATCTAATATATTTATCTCAGAAAAAATACAGAAATTCAAAACCATCGGACTATGCAACTTTAATGAAACAATAGACAGGATCAGAGGGTCTTGAGTTTCTGTCATAGTTTTTAGATACATATATTATGTTAATTATTACAAGCAGTTTTACTTTAGTTTGATTTGATTTGATTTTTAAAGGCTTAACTTTCGAGATATTTGCAGTGAAAACATGCAAAAGTAATGTTGGTGCACAGACAGAATTGATGGACACGACAGGCTTCAATAGTAACATGTTCTATTAAACTGACTTAGGATTCCTTCCATGCAGAAATACATGCTTAATGAATGCACTAGTATGTATTTAAGTTTGATATATCTAAGATCAAAATAGGTAAATATGTTGATTAGAAAATATGATGCTTTCATTGTGGTGAAGTGTTTTTGCAAATAATGAGAGCCATCGTCTCTCGGGCGGGATTCGAACCCACACATCTGTCATTCTGGGACTAGCGTACTAACCGTTAGCCTACTTTTGCATGTGATCAGTGCACCTCACCATTCTCAGCCCCTTGTAATTGTCACATACTTCAATCAATCAATATTTCCGTCCTCTAGTCGAGGGTTGGATGCAATGGTTCTCCACTTGTCCCGATGGTGTGCTGTTCTGATAGACTGTGAATAATTCAAGCCTGGCCACTGTGAAATATTTGTAAACCATGATGTTCTTGGTCTCCCTCTCCCTCTGCTGCCATTCACCTTCCGTTCCAACAATGTACAGTATATTGAACTCTGACGAATGATGTGGCCAAAATAAATAAGTTTCTTTGTCTGTATAGTGGCAAACAAGCGTTTCTTATTTTTAATTTTTCTGAGAACTTCTTTGTTGGTGATCTTCTTTGTCCATGATATTTTCATCGTCCTTCGATAAGTCCGTCACATACTTACACTTACAAATACCCTAAAGGTCACAGGTGATTAAGTTCAACACCCTACAGTGTGCATCATATGACATTTACAGAATCCTGGTCATCACACCTAGAGTGGGATTTGAACCCCCCACTTCTGCCATTCCATGGCTAACATCCTAACCATTAGATTATCTAGGCCTCCTGGTGCTATCACTGCACCGCCGCCAGGTTTATGTGGCATTTCACCTGGGGAGGTCAGTGCACCTCACCTGCCCTTTCATTGAATTATGGAGTTTTAAAATAGTGTTGGACTTCTCCTGGTGTTCTCCATTATACAACTCATCTTACTTGTCCTCAGTGAATGCACATCCAATGCAGCCTCTCAAAACTGTACACAAACAGAATACAACAATACAAACTACACACAAAGCGCGTAGAACATAAACAATAAAACAATATAAATATATTACATCACACATTATAGAGAATATACGCTGTGTGTTGGGGTTGTGCATCCTAGTAGCATCTAAGGTCACATCAGGATGGGTACCGACTTCTGACAGTGCACGCTGATGGCGACTGTATAATGCTGTCCCACTGGGAGACCAGGGTACCAGCACCATGACCCGACAGAATCACTTAATCCTGAAACTGACTATGCCAGTCCTTGCCCAAACCTAGTAATACTGAGCGCCAGGCTTGGTAGCGACAAGTATCAATTTTGTAAGTCATTGGTTTGACTCGTTCGTGGTTTGAATCCCCGACCTTCCACACGGGAAGCCAGGACTCTTACCGACTCGGTCACTGTGTCCAGAGTGGAATACACACAACACACAGGTCAGTGATACGGAATACACACATGAAACACAACAATGTGGACTACATGGAAAACATGCAGAATACAACAAACAATGGAGGATACGTACAACACATACAGTACACACACACACACACACACACCAGTACAGACAAGAGTGTCGAGCCTTCGCCCTTGAGTCAGTCATGGATCCCAATAAGCTCATACACCTTTTCTAATAATTAAATTAAAGCATAAATAATACACACCACACAATTAGGCACGTTAGTTGGTTGTTGGAGTTTTACGTCCTGACAACATCTATGGTTATATCCGGATGGGTACCGACTTGTGACAGGGCACAGTCATGGTGACTTTATAGTGCTGCCCCACTGGGAGACCAGGCCGTCAGCATCATGACCTGATGGTATCCCACTCAGTTACATTATCCTGACATTGAGCCAACCAGTCCTTGCCCTATCCTACTAATGCTGAGCACCAGGCTGGGTAGCGACATGTATCAATTTTGTAAGTCATTGGATTTACTCGACCGGGAATTGAACTCCCGACCTTCCGCACGGAAAGCCTGCGCTCCACCGATTCGGAAATCGCGCCCGGTAATTAGGCCCGTTTATTTTGCATGACACAGCGTGCCCGGTACAGTTGTTAGGCCCAGTACAGTTGGTATGCCCGGTACAGTTGGTATGTCCGGTACAGTTGGTATGCCCGGTACAGTTGGTATGCCCGGTACAGTTGGTAGGCCCGGTACAGTTGGTAGGCCCGGTACAGTTGGTAGGCCCGGTACAGTTGGTAGGCCCGGTACAGTTAGTAGGCCTGGTACGGTTAGTAGGACCGGTACAGTGACTAGGCCCGGTACAGTTGGTAGGCCCGGCACAGTTACTAGTAGGCCCGGTACAGTGACTAGGCCCGGTACAGTGACTAGGCCCGGTACAGTTGGTAGGCCCGGTACAGTTGGTAGGCCCGGTACAGTTAGTAGGCCCGGTACAGTGACTAGGTTCGGTACAGTTGGTAGGCCCGGTACCATTGGTAGCCCAGGTACAGTTGGTAGGCCATGTACAGTTGGTAGGCCAGGTCCAGTGACTAGGCCCGGTACAGTGACTATGGCCGGTACAGTTGGTAGGCCCGGTACAGTTGGTAGGCCCGGTACAGTTGGTAGGCCCGGTACAGTGACTAGGCCCGGTACAGTGACTAGACCCGGTACAGTTGGTAGACCCGGTACAGTTAGTAGGCCCGGTACAGTTAGTAGGCCCGGTACAGTTAGTAGGCCCGGTACAGTTAGTAGGCCCGGTACAGTGACTAGGCCCGGTACAGTGACTCGGCCCGGTACAGTTACTAGGCCCGGTACAGTTGGTACACCCGGTACAGTTAGTAGGCCCGGTACAGTTAGTAGGCCCGGTACAGTGACTAGGCCCGGTACAGTGACTAGGCCCGGTACAGTTAGTAGGCCCGGTACAGTTAGTAGGCCGTACTCCCGTACAAGACCACGCGTACAGTGCCCTCCCCCCGCACCCTACACCCCACACGGTGCTTATTTTAGACCTCATCACGCCGATCCCCCCCACTCACACCCACTCACACCCACTCCCACCCACTCCCCCACCTGCACACCCCGCAAATAGCCGCCCTGCTGCTGAGGGTGTCCGCATCCTTAGTGATGCAGGCAGGCGGGGGCGTACAGCTGAAGGTTGGTGATACCATGGCAACCTTGATGATACGCCTGGAAGTGTGTGGTGTGGGTGTGTGTGGAGGGGGAGGGGGCATCGCCAGCAGCAGTGACCGACAATTAGCGCACTCCCACAGCTGGGCACCGCCAGGTGTATGTAAGGTGTGTGTGGTGTAGGGTGTGTGGTGTAGGGTGTGTAAGGTGTGTGTGGTGCAGGGTGTGTAAGGTGTGTAGGGTGTGTGTGGTGCAGGGTGTGTAAGATGTGTAGGGTGTGTGTGGTGCAGGGTGTGTGGTGAGGGTGTGTGTTGTAGGGGGGTGTGGTGCCGGGTGTGTGTGATGTATGGTGTGTGGTGCAGGGTATGTGTTGTAGGGTGAGTTGTAGGGTGAGTTGTAGGGTGTTTGGTGCCAGGTGTATGTAAGGTGTGTGTGGTGTAGGGTGTGTGGTGTAGGGGAACAAAACAAGGGGGTGTGGTGCCGGGTGTGTGTGGTGTGTGGTGTGTGGTGCAGGGTGTGTGTTGTAGGGTGTGTGTTGTAGGGTGTGTTGTATGGTGTGTTTGGTATAGGGTGTGTGGTGCGCGTCTGTGCTGTAGGGTATGTGTTGTAGGGTGTGTGTGGTTCAGGGTGTGTATGGTGTGTGGTGCAGGGTGTGTATTGTAGGGTATGTGTTGTAGGGTGTGTGTTGTAGGGTGTGTGTGGTGCAGGGTGTGTGGTGCAGGGTTTGTGGGGTAGGGTGTGTGGTGTAGGGTGTGTGTTGTGTAGCTGTGTGTGGTGTATGGTGTCTGGTCCAGGGGGTGTTGTAGGATGTGTGTGGTGCAGGGTGTGTGTGGTTCAGGGTGTGTGTGGGGAAGGGTGTGTGGGGTAGGGTGTGTGGTGTAAGGTGTGTGTTGTGTAGGTGTGTGGGATAGGGTGTTTGGATAGGGTGTGTGGGATAGGGTGTTTGGTGTGTAGCTGTGTGTCGTGTACGGTGTGTGATGTAGGAGTTGTGGAGTAGGGTGTGTGGTGAAGGGTGTGTTGTGTAGGCTGTGGGTGGTGTAGGGTGTGTGTGGTGTAGGGTGTGAGGGTTGTGAGGTGATGTGTGTATGTGGTGGTGTATAGTGTGTTTTGTAGGGTGTTTGTGGTGTACGGAGTGTGGTGTAGGGTGTGTGTGGTGTAGGGTGTGTGTGGTGTAGGGTGTGTGTTGTGTAGGGTGAGTGTGGTGTATAGTGTGTTCTGTAGGGTGTTTGTGGTGTACGGAGTGTGGTGTACGTTGTGTGTGGTGTAGGCTGTGTGTTGTGTAGGGTGTGTGTTGTGCATAGTGTGTGGTGTAGGGTGTGTGTTGTAAGATGTGTCTGGTGTACGGAGTGTGGTGTAGGGTATGTGTGGTGTAGGGTATGTGTTGTGTAGGGTGAGTGTGGTGTATAGTGTGTGGTGTATAGTGTGTTTTCTAGGGTGTTTGTGGTGTACGGAGTGTGGTGTACCGTGTGTGTCGTGTACGGTGTGTGTGGTGTATAGTGTGTTGTAGGGTCCGTGTGGTGTACGGTGTGTGTGGTGTACGGTGTGTGTGATGTACGGTGTGTGTAGGGGGGCCATCACACTGGATACTTCACCCACCAACCTGGTACCCTCACACTAGGTACTGCACCCACCAACCTGGTACCCTCACACTGCGTACTGCACCCACCAACCTGGTACCCTCACACTGTGTACTGCACCCACCAACCTGGTACCCTCACACTGTGTACTGCACCCACCAACCTGGTAACCTCACACTGGGTACTGCACCCACCAACCTGGTGCCCTCACACTGCGCACTCCACCCACCAACCTGGTACCCTCACACTGGGTACTGCACCCACCAACCTGGTACCCTCACACTGGGTACTGCATCCACCAACGTGGTACCCTCACAATGGGTCCTCCACCAACCTGGTACCCTCACACTGGGTGCTCCACTAACCTGGTACCTGCACCATAAGCAGGTGTTAGGGGAGTCCTTAGATACCCTTGCACCCCGTGTCGCCACCAGAGAAGTTTGTTATGATGAATGCATCCTCCCACTGCGAACTTGGACGCATTTGCTATGTGTATTCACTTGGGAGGTAGGTAGGTTCATCTGTCAGTTTGATTGAGGTAGATTCACTCGTCAGTTAGATTCAGATAGATTCAGGTAGCTTCACTCTTCAGGGAGATTCAGGCAGATTTAGGTAGCTTGAGGTAGATTCCCTTGTCAGTTAGATTCCGGTAGATTCACTTGTCAGGTAGATTCAGGTAGATTGAGTTAGATTCCCTTGTCAGTTAGATTCCGGTAGATTGAGTTAGATTCCCTTGTCAGTTAGATTCAGGTAGATTCACTTGTCAGTTAGATTCAGGTAGATTCACTTGTCAGTTAGATTCAGGTAGATTGAGTTAGATTCCCTTGTCAGTTAGATTCAGGTAGATTCACTCGTCAGTTAGATTCAGGTAGATTGGGGTAGATTCCCTTGTCAGTTAGATTCAGGTAGATTCACTTGTCAGTTAGATTCAGGTAGATTGAGGTAGATTCCCTTGTCAGGTAGATTTAGGGAGATTCACTCATCAGGTAAATTCAGGTAGATTGAGTTAGATTCCCTTGTCAGTTAGATTCAGGTAGAGTCACTCATCAGGTAGATTCAGGTAGATTGAGTTAGATTCCCTTGTCAGTTAGATTCAGGTAGATTCACTCATCAGGTAGATTCAGGTAGATTCAACGTCGTCAGGTAGATTCAGTCACATTGCAGTCACAGAACAGGAAGCGTGACCAGTCTTCTGGGCCTATATGCAGGAGTCGGTGGTAGCGGGTTTTGGTGGTACAGCCTATTACCGGGTAGCTATCGCCGACGTCGGGAACTGTGTCAAGTGCTATGCGGGAGCGCGTACCACTTTGATTATAGCTACCCGTGAATCTATTTATAGATTGGGGTACCCCCGTCTCGCTGGTATCGGCAACAGCGCTGAAAGTAGGACGTTTCCGACGGGTACAGCGTACCTTTTGGTTTCGCATTGTTTACTTTACGTTCGTCGATTCGAAAATATAACTATTAATATCGCCGCCGTTACGGCGGCACCGTTAATACTGCTTCGAATTTAGGGTTAATTTCATCAAATCTCACTTATTGCGTATTATTCTGTTAAATATGACAGCATTGAATAGATTTGGGCCTAATGCACTCGCTAAACCTGCTATGGAAAACGGCGGCGGCGACGGTTTGCTTACTGTACGTTCGTCGATTCGAAAATATAACCATTAATATCGCCGCCGATACGGCAGTAGCCTTAATAACGCTTCGCATTCAGGGTTAAATTGATAAAATTTCACTTATTGCGTATGTAATTCTGTTAAATATGACAGCATTGAATAGATTTGGGCCTAATGAACTCGCTATACCTCCTATATACCAGGGGTAAGGTACCACCGGGTAAGCCTTTGGTGTTAGGCCTATCACCCACTCGTGCATAGCCTTTTTCGCCGCTACCCGGGAAATTCCCGACTACCACCGTTTCGGCTCACTATCACCGAATACCACCGACTCCTGCATATAGGCCCTGTACAGTAGAGCTCATGTACCAGGGAATTCATGTACCGGGAAGCCCATGTACCGGGGATCCCATATACAGGGAGCACATGTACAGGGAGTCCATGTACAGTGAGCCCATATACCAGGGTGCCCATGTACCAGGGTGCCCATGTACCAGGGTGCCCGTGTAGAATGGAGCCCATGTACCAGGGAGCCCATGTACAGTGGGGCCCATGAACAGGGAGCCCGTGTAAGGGGAGACCATGTACCGGGGAGCCCATGTGCAGTGGAACCCATGTATAGTGGAGCCCATGTGCAATTGATACCATGTGTGACATATGTTGATCGACCGGTACACGCTGGTCACCAGCTAGAACTAGAATGTAACTAAGGCAACTAAGACCGTTAATAAAGTCAGTCTTGAACTGGAACTCACCGTGGTCGACTCGTATCTTACATGGTGTCAGATGTGGATTACCTAACATGACATAATGGCACTATCAGGATTAAAACCCCCATTGCCATTAAATTTGGAATGTAACATCAATCTGAACTGGACCCAATGGATCGATTCCTATCGGATTTACGGAGTAGCAGCAGGAGTGGCTGCGAAAGCAGAGAAAGTTCAGTGCTGCGTGTTCCTGCACGTAGCAGGAACCGAGGCTCAAAAGGTTCATAGGACGTTCGACATTGACATAGCAGACAAAGAAAAAATTGCAATTTTGATTGAAGCATTTCAAAAGTACTGTGAGGGGAAGACAAACATTACAGTGGTAAGGTACCAGTTTAACTCTTTAAATCAGACCAACGAGTGTATAGACACTTATATCAGGAATCTTCGAAACAGGATTTCGTATTGTCAGTACGGGTCACTGGAAGATTCGCTGTTGTGTGACAGAATAGTATGCGGTGTCAAGAGCAGTACGTTGCGGGATCGTCTATTACAGACTAGCAATTTATCACTGGATGTTTGTATAAATATTTGTCAATTAAGCGAGCATAAATTGGACTTGATAAGTGATAGTACAAGTGAAATGAGAAATGAGAATGTCGACGCTATTTCAAGAATGGAGAGCGGCATGACGTCACAGCGATGGCCGGGACCATGGCGACGGACGTCACAACAACAAAACTACCGTGCCACTGGGTCAAATGCAAAATGTAACAATTGTGGATATCAACACGTTCAAGGGCATTGTCCGGCAAAAGACAAACAATGTTCGGGGTGCAGAAGAACTGGACATTTCATCAAAATGTGCAGGCGAAATAACCAAAGGAGTACAGCAGTGAATGAAGTACATATTAGTCAGCACGGTGAACACGAGGAATACAAGAATCGGTATGACGATGACAGCCCACATGATTTGTTCGTCGGTGCAATAACTAACGACAACGGCACAAAGGAGGGACTGTGGTACGCGAGTGTAAAGATCAAGGATGTTACGATAGAGTTCAAGCTCGACACAGGATCGGAGGCGAATATAATCCCGAGGAGATTATATAATAGGATAGGTGGGATAAGCATGTCCCCACCCCACTGTCACCTAGTCACCTATACAGGTCAACGCATAGAGCCAATTGGAGAGACGGTGATCGAGGTTCGTGGACAACGATTCAAGTTTCAAGTAACCGAAGAGGGCAGTCCATTACTTGGAAAAAGTGCTTGTGTTGCACTCAACCTAATCATGAGAGTGGACTGTATCTCCGACGATGTCAGTACGAGGCAGAGCGCTGCAGACTTGGTAAATATGTACAATGATGTATTCACAGGGATCGGGAAAATAAAAATAAACGCACATATCCATATTGATAAAAATGTATCCCCCATAATTGACGCCCCTAGAAGAATACCTCATGCTATTATATCTAATGTAAAAAAAGAATTAGATAGAATGTTAGCGTTGGGGGTGATAGTGAAGCAGACGGAACCAACACCATGGCTTAGCTCGATAACGATTGTCAGGAAACCAGATAAAATCAGGATATGTCTAGATCCAACGAAGCTGAATAAAGCCATATTGAGGGGCCCATATCCAACCCGTACTATAGAGGAAGTGGTGGCCAATACACATGGGCCAAATATTTTTCAGTAATTGATGCAAACAGTGGTTACTGGCAAATTCATTTAGACAGAGAGAGTTCCGACCTTTGCACATTCAACACACCATGGGGCAGTTATCGGTTCACACGTTTACCGTTTGGTATAAAAACAGCTGGGGATATCTTCATCGAGGAAATGAATGGGATCATGGGTGACTTAGAGGGGGTGAACGTAATTACGGATGACATTCTAATATATTGAAAATCGGTTCAAGAACATAATACCAGACTTAAAGCAGTTTTGGACAGAGCCAGAAAATTCAAACTGACATTAAACCCAAAGAAATCTAAGATATGCCAGTCCCAAGTGACATATGTAGGTCATCTGTTGACATCCCAGGGCTTACTACCCAGTAAAGAACGGGTACAGGCGATCATTGACATGCCAACACCATGTGATAAAAAGGCTGTGCAAAGGTTTTTGGGTATGGTAGGTTACGTTAGTAAGTTCATTCCCAACATGGCTGAGTTGGCCAAACCATTGCGCATAATCCTTGGCAAAGAGATAGTGTGGCACTGGCAAAATGAACAGATGGAGTCTTTTACCAAACTAAAAATGTTACTTACAAGAGCCCCAGTACTAAAATATTTCGAGGTCAGCCTAGATATTGTATTGCAAGTAGATGCGTCTAAGTCCGGGTTGGGCGCAACAATTTTCCAAGATAATAGGTCAGTTGCCATGGCCTCAAGAGCATTAGACAAAACACAAGCAAATTACGCTGTCATTGAAAAGGAACTGTTGGCAATATGTTTCGGATGCACAAAATTTCACGATTATATATTTGGCAAAGAAGTAACAATCCAAACAGACCACAAACCGCTAGTAGCAATCATGAACAAGCCGATACATTCTCTATCGGCGAGGATGCAACGTATGAGAATGAGACTACAGAATTATAACATACAAGAAATATACATTAAAGGCACGCTGATGTACTTTGCAGATGCGCTGTCCAGGGCTCACACCACATTGACCACACCAAACAACCTGTTCGATGATGAACTCACAGTAGCGAGAATTGAGTTGGGGAGCGATGGGATGACCAGGGTACGAGATGAGGTAAAAAAGGACAAGACACTACAACAAGTAATATACTTAGCAAGGCATGGATGGCCCAACCATAAGGGTAATCTCGACTCTGAGGTAAAACCATTTTTTACCTATAGACATGACATTACAGTTCACGAAGGAATATTGCTGAAGGAAAATAGAAATTAGAATAGTTGTTCCACACACGTTGCAGAAAGAAATGTTGCACAAGATACATGAATCACACCTAGGCATAGTTAGATGTAAACAGTTAGCACGTGACACAGTTTTTTGGCCAGGCATGAGTGGTCAAATAGAGGACCAAGTGTCCCGTTGTCAGATTTGTCAGGAATACAGAAACACACAACAGTCTGAGCCACTACAGAATCATAACATACCATGTATTCCGTATCATAACGTGGGGGTTGACCTCTTCTTTGTGGAAAATACCACCTTTATATTAATAATTGATTATTATTCAAAATTTCCGGAGATAGTGGAACTGACAACCACAACCAGTAAAGATATTATTAACGCATTAAAACAGGTATTCTGCAGATACGGTATCCCAAAAATAGTGGTCTCTGACAATGGGCCGCAGTTTAGTAGCGCAGAATACTTACAGTTTTCAGAGAACTATGACTTCCGGCCGGTTTTTTCGAGTCCGCTTTTCCCTCAAAGTAATGGACAGGTCGAGAGATATGTTCAGACAGTAAAGTTATTAATAAAAAAAGCCATGTCGGATAACAAAGATCCGAACATCGCCTTACTGAATTATAGAAACACGACACTGCAAGGCTTAGGTGCATCACCAGCACAGTTACTTATGTCACATAGGCTCAGGACTAAGTTACCTGTGATAAATGCAAATCTTGCACCTAAATGTCAGGGGTCAAAGAAGACCGAGTTCAAAGAAATACAACGAAACCAGAAAAAATATTTTGATAGAAAGGCAGGACATGAACACCCACCCTTGCAAAAAAGCGAACACGTACGTTATTTACATCACACGGGGAAATGGGCTAAAGGACAAATAGTCGATTCACAGATGCCTGGAACTAGAGGTTATAGCATAAGGAATGCACAAAACAAGATAGTGCGTAGGAATCGTAAGCACATTTTCAAAACAAAGACAGACACATTTCCAAACAGAGGGCAGACGCATCATAATAAATTTCAGCGTTTGATGAGTGACAAACAAGTTGTACAGGAGCAGAGACAACAGGTACCATATACAACACGTTACGGGAGAGTTGTTCGCCCTGTTTCTCGTTTAATAGTAAGCTAATGTACAGTTGTAAACGTGTGTTTCGCATGAGTTGATATACAGATTAAGTTATTACTAATGCACTCTGTAATGCCCGTATTATCTATGTATGTATAACATTTTCGTATGCAACACTCACCAAATTTGGTGACATTGTCATAAATTGATATCACAATGTTACATGTCGATGACCCATTCATCGGTGATACAATGTGGTACGACAAACAAAAGACTTTGCAGAAGTCATGTAAACAGAGTGCGCGAAAGTGCCACCAATATATATACATCAATATGAACATTCGTGACAGGCTCACAATGCCGGATAAAAGACATTATTTATAGAAGATAAGGTAGTGAGCATCATAGATGTTGTGTAGATATATGTTGCAAGCGTGTTATGTGTAAGAGTTACAACCTTAATAAACATTGAAAATAAT
The DNA here is from genome assembly GCA_030323885.1 of Branchipolynoe longqiensis. Taxonomy (NCBI): domain Eukaryota; kingdom Metazoa; phylum Annelida; class Polychaeta; order Phyllodocida; family Polynoidae; genus Branchipolynoe; species Branchipolynoe longqiensis. Next base: position 86,603,939 of record CM059194.1, on the reverse strand, counting down.
ATGGGAGTATATGACATATTCAGTTAAGATGCACATTGGTCGACATACACGGTTGGTGCATGGGTCTATTGACCATTATACATTCGACACATGGATTCCCACATGGTATTTATATAAGTGAGAATACCGCCTGTATGGTTAAATAATCATCTGAGTTCTATAGTGTATAGGAAATAAGTTTACAAAATGTTTATGCAATGGAGTATATTATATGTTAGCTAAAGTATGTATTGTCCTGTTGGGTATTTATATTTATAAGAGTAAGAGAGTTCTAACCTGAATAACATTGAAAAGGGAGATGTGCCGAAGCCGTCGATCGACCGGTACACGCTGGTCACCAGCTAGAACTAGAATGTAACTAAGGCAACTAAGACCGTTAATAAAGTCAGTCTTGAACTGGAACTCACCGTGGTCGACTCGTATCTTACACCATGTACCGGGGAGCCCATGTACAGTGAAGCCATTGTGCAGTGGAGCCCATGTGCAGTGGAGACCATGTACAGGAGAGCCCATGTGCAGTGGAGACCATGTACAGTGGAGTCCATGTACAGTAGAGCCCATGTCAGGGGATACCATGTGCTGGGGAGCCCATGTCCAGTAGAGCCCATGTACAGTGGAGACCCATGTACAGGAGAGCCCATGTACATTAGAGCCCATGTACCGGGGAGCTCAGGTACAGTGTAACCCAAGTGCAGTGCCACCAAAACGAGCCTTTCGGGTGGAGTGCAGATTTAAGCAGATAAAACGAAACAAAGTTAACAAGACGTGAACACAGAAGCTCATTATAACTGGTAACACAACTCATGGAACACAGCCACGTCATCAGCCTCGTCTGCTCCATGCGTCCGTAAGATGATATCCAAGTGTAACTTACATTACCTCGCTGTGATACAGCAAGCTTCCACTGGGTCTCTTACAGAGGTTGTAAGCAGGACCTCTACCTGAAAGCCTTGTGGCAGTACAGCAGGCTTCCGCTGGTTCTACACGTTTTCTACACGTTTTCTACACGTTTTCTACATGTTTTCTACACGTTTTCTTCACGTTTACTAGGGATCAGACGGGAGGGCCAAATGAGTTGAGCGACCGTCTCCCGTTTTGATAGATCGTGGGATTCGAACCCACGAGTTTGAACCCTGGTCGAATCAAACCAATGACTTAAAAATTGATAGTTGTCGCTTCCTAGCCAGGCGCTCGGCTTTATTAGGATAGTCCAAGGACTGGTTGGCTCAGTGTCAGGATATGTGACTGAGTGGGATATTAGGTCATGGTGCTGGTGGCCTGGTCTCCCAGTGGGGCAGCACTATAAAGTCGCCATGAGTGCACACTGTCACAAGTCGACACCCGTCCTGATATGATCTTAGATGTTGCCAGGACATAAAATTCCAACAGGTTTTCTACCTGACACAGCCTTACGCCATGACAACAGTATTCTGCAGGTCTCTCCCGGGTGTGATGGCGGAATGATGACTTTTTAGTACAAGACGCGCGTGACCCAGTTAGGGGACGCGTGCACTGCGCTGATTGGCTGGTGTCCGGCTGGACCATGTCGGTTCCGTATGCGCCATCAAGTATTCACACCTACCTACACAATAGCGCCGAACAATGGCCGCTAGGTGGCGCCCTGGTGCGTGCAGGACTCGACAGGTGGCGCCACACATTGAGTAGAAGGACGGCGGGAATTCTGAATACCTCACCGAGATGGCTGCATCTTATTTTATTATTGATTGTTTGTTGTTGTTTTAGACCATAACAACATCTAAGGTCAGGACGGGTACCGACTTGTGACAGTGCACTCGTGGTGACTTTATAGTGCTGCCCCACTGAGTTATCAGGCCACTAGCACCATGACCTGATATCCCATCCTATTAATGTTGAGCACCAGGCTAGGTAGCGACAAGTATCAATTTGCATAGAGCTAATTTAGTGCCATATCGCAACCACATCCTGTAGCAGTGTGCACTCATGGCGACTTTATAATGCCGCCCCACTGGGAGATCAGGGCACTGGCACCATGACCTGATATGCAACTCAGTCACCTTATCCCGATACTGACCTAACCAGTCCTTGGCCTATCCTAGTAATGCTGAGTGCCAGTCTAGGTAGTGACATGTATCAATTTTATCCGTCCGGTGCGTGTTATTATAACGTGGCTTTGTCTGACTTCTTGTTTGTTGTGGTTTTTTTTTGTCTTTTCTTTGATAAACACTTTTATTCTCTGAATTGGGCTTTTTTTCAGCGCTTGGGCACGGGTCTTCCAGTTGTATGACATATGGGTGCATGCATCTTGACATGTGTACCATGCATCTTGACATGTGTACCATGCATCTTGATGTGTGTACCATGCATCTTGACATGTGCACCATGCATCTTGACATGTGTACCATGCATCTTGACATGTGTACCATGCATCTTGACATGTGTACTATGCATATTGATGTGTGTACCATACATCTTGATGCATGCACCCTGCAACTTTACGTGTGTACCATGCATTTTGACATGTGTATCATGCATCTTGACATGTGTACCATCATATTGATGTGTGTACCGTGCATCTTGATGTGTGTACCATGCATCTTGGCATGTGTACCAATCATCTTGACATGTGTTCCATGTATCTTGATGTCTGTACCATGCATCTTGACATGTGTACCATGTGTCTTGATGTGTGTTCCATGCATCTTGATGTGTGTACCATACATCTTGACATGTGTACCATTCATCTTGACATGTGTACCATGCATCTTGATGTGTGTACCATGCATCTTGATGTGTGTACCATGCATCTTGATGTGTGTACCATGCATCTTGATGTGTGCACCATGCATCTTGACATGTGTACCATGCATCTTGACATGTGTACCATGCATCTTGACATGCAGCAACTTGAGCGGAGTGTCGTTAAAACTGCATAGTCCGATGAAAGCGTTACATTTTTTAAACATCGCTCACCTAGATACAATCCTACATCATGAACTTAGCTACTTGGGTACCGATTAAACATTTACTGCCGCGTACAGAGTGAGTAGTGCGAGAACCTGGCACTGTGCCAAAGCCTACCATGTAATTTGTGCGTGCATATTTTCACTTCAACTCTCCTCAGAGTTAACCATTTAAAATATAAGTCACTGACAGATAAAGAAAAGTAGATTAAAATGATCCACCTACCAAATATTGTTATTTTATCTTATTTTAAAAATATAACGGGGGTTTTGCATCCTGGCAACATCTAAGGCCATATCAGGGTGGGTAGCAACTTGTAACAGTGCGCGCTTAGAACTGAGCGAGTGTAAGGTGTGACAGTGACTCTGTGACCCTTCCTGACTCTCTATTACCTTCGTGACTTTCCATGATCCTTCCTCTCCATGACTCCATGGCCTTCCATGACTCTCCGTTACTCCATGATTCTCCATGAAATCCATGACTTTTGATGACTTTCCATGACTCTCTGTGACCTTCCACGACCCTTCCTGACTTTCCGTGATCTTTCATGACACTCCATGACTCTCCATGACCCTCCATGACTATCCATGACTCCATAACCCTTCATGACCCTCCATGACCCTCATCACTCTCCATGACCCTCCATGACTCCCCATCACTCCATCACCTCCATGACTATCCATGACCCTCCATGACTTTCCATGACTCCCCATAACTCCATGACTCTTCATGACTCTCCATGACTCCATGACTCTCCATCACTCTCCATCACTCTATATCACTCTCCATCACTCTCCATCACTCTCCGTCACTCTCCATCACTCTCCATCACTCTATATCACTCTCCATCACTCTCCATCACTCTCCATGACCATATCGCTGCGTCACATCGGCCAGTATGTATGCCAACCTTGATGTCTTTGCTTGCGCTGTTGTAACAAGGGCAGTTTGACGGACCGGTATGAACCAATCAATACCCTCACATGCACACACACATACCCCGTGTGTGTGGGGGGGGGGGGTGCCTGTGAGGGTGGTGGCGGTATAGTGTGTTGAGCGTGGTATTGGTGTCTGTGGTGGAAACACACACCAACAACAACAAAACCCAACACCAAAACAAAACAACCCCCACACCAAACACACAAAATGGGGGGGGGGGGTGCCTGTGAGGGTGGTGGCGGTGTAGTGTGTTGAGCGTGGTATTGGTGTCTGTGTGGTGGCTGTGAGTGGTGTGTGTGGTGATGGCTGAGTGGTGTTAGTGTGGGGATGGGTGATGGCTGAGTGTGTATGATTGTGTGGGTGAGTGTCAACTGCTCACTACACAGTTGTTGCCTGCAGGCTGCAGCCTGCACCCTGCACCATTCACCCTGCACAGCCTGCACCCTGCACTTCCATTAAACACATGTCACATTTGGAACATTGCTGTTTGGAAAAGAGACACCAATCCTTGTGTTTGAGTATATATATACCTATATAGTAGAGACAGGGAGACACAGTGGAGACACTATATAGAAATGTATGGATATATGGCCCTTAAGTATCTAATGTGCTTCGTAATATTACATCATTCAAATCGAGTATTCTCCCACTATGGCATAATAAGCAAACAGTACAAGTGGCGCCACCTATGCGGCCGTTGCTTGCCTCTGTGCCACGCTCTCCTCCTCCCAGTCAGAGCGGGCAAACGCCGTGGTCCTATATATACATGCATATATATAAGCATATATATGTATGCATGTGTATATATATATATCTGTATATATATATATATATATATATATATATATATATATACCAGAATACAAACAGGGATGGCCGCTTTTGTTTCTGTAATATGTATCGACAGTTGACATTTTCAACGTCCCCCCAGACAACCTCCTCCTAGCCGCCTACGCAGCCAGGTCAACTCTCACACACAACACACAACACACAACACACACATATACACACAACACACAATATATAACACACATACACACACCACACACACTTACGCATACCACACACATACACCTGCACACTCACAAATACATAACCCCATCTCTACACACACCTGCACACACCACATACCCACTTACTGACACAACACCCCACACACACATACACACACCTGCACATTCAACATCACATTCACTTAACAGCACATTTGTGTGACAGCACATTCACATAACATCACATTCGTGTGACAGCACATTCATGTAACAGCTCATTCATGTGACAGCACATTTGCGTGACAGCACATTCACGTAACAGCACATTCGTGTGACAGCACATTCACGTAACAGCACATTTGTGTGACAGCACATTCATGTGACAGCACATGCACGTAACAGCACATTCGTGTGACAGCACATTCACGTAACAGCACATTTGTGTGACAGCACATTCACATAACAGCATATTTGTGTGATGTCACACTCGCGGCAGCACATTGTGTCCGTCATGTAGTAAACACCCACCAGTGCCCGTGCTGCAAACTGCTGCGTGCTACCAAACTGGCCACCAATGATTGCGTCTATTTTCCTTTGTTCATTGATTTCCATAAAATTTTAAATTCCGCTGAATACATTTAGTTCCAGTGTCAACGGCCCGGGTAGTAAAGTCGCTGTGCCTGTTGCCTTGGTAACCGCGGCAGGATGTAACCAATCGTCTGCTTTTAAACCGCCAGGCTTCCTTACTGTACATGTTTACCCGTGCGGCTCGCACTCTCCAACCAGAGGCTTGGTACAGGCGCTGTGAATGTAAGGGGCCGTCTAGAGTTGTCGACATTTTCACGATCGTACAAAGTGTATGAATGGGTGAGGGTGGGGAGGGGGGGGGGGCTGTCAGTAAAGTACAACTTTTATTGTTTAATAAAAATGTTTATATTTTTTTAGTGATTTTGTTTGTTTTGTATATTAGTTGATTAAGAAAGTGGATTTTCAATCGTGGACAATTGGTCCTTGTCCTATCCTCGTAATTCGGAACGTCAAGCTAGGTAGAGTCTAGATAAAGGATTCACCCGGTACTCACAGTACATGGATGAAGACCAGCCTTATATAAAAATGGTAGAAAAATCGGGTTTATGAAATGAGTCTTTATGAGAGCCTAATTTCACAATCTAAGAAGCAACATTTATTCTTTGTGTATGTCTTCATATTTCCCTGCTACCTTTGAGTTGAAAAATATAATAAAACATCTGGTTTAATAAGATTTACAAGTGAAATCGATGTCGTTCTATGGCCGCCATCTTGTCTTTTTGCATTCTCTCCCATTTCACCAACTCTGTGCTGATATAAGTAACCATTTGACACTGGAGCCAGGCATTGTAATTCCTGTTCCATACTAAAGCTATTTTCGCCCGTATTTACACTACGTTGTCGTTCACCCATGTACTACAAGTACCGGGTGAATCTTTTATCTAGGTAGCGACACATAGCGACTTGGTTTGACTCGACCAGGGTTCGAATCCCATGACCTATCAAAATGGGAGATAGATGCTCAACTCATTCGGCCACTCCGACTGGGTCTGTGGTAAAATGTTGATGTGCACTACTTTGGGGGTTGGGGTGGGAGGGAGGATCTGGTAAAGTAGTACTCTTTGTACTAGCAGGCATTTAGATAGATAAAAGATTCACCCGGTACTTGTAGTACATGGGTGAAGAACAACGTAGTGTAAATACGGGGGAAAATAGGTTTAGTATGGAACATGAAGTAGAAACTGTGCTTCCATGATCAAATGGCTACATATATTGCCACAGATTTGGTGAAATGGGAGAGAATGCAAAAATCTAAGATGGCGGCCATAGAATGCCATCGATTTAAATTTTAAATTGTCTTAAACTAGCTATTTTACTATGTTTTTCAACTCAGAGGTAACGGGTAAATATGAAGACACCTACAAAGAATAATGTTGCTTCTTAAGCCGTGTTCACACGGGGCAGTTAATTCGAATCATATGAATCGACTTGCCTAGTTCGGCTCAGATTTGGCGTGTGAACGCGCGTCTGAGTCGGTTTAGGGCTGATTCGAATCAACTAGATCGAATCAATTAGATCACCTCTGTAGGTGGTTTATATGAAGCGAATTTTATGATTCGACTTAGATCGCCCGTGTGAACGCAACCGACTAACTTGAGGCGGATTAAGGATGTCACACGCATGCGCAGTCGAGACCTTAGTTTGTTGACTTTCTGGTCGATCAAAAGCGCATATTATATAATTTAATTAATGAAACCGCTATCTATGCACAGATATTTTTTTCATCATTTATTTTTAGGGTTTCACTGCCCAGCAGAAGTTTTGACCATTCCAAACCAATACGATTCAATCCATACATATCTAGGTCGAACCCACACTCTCTCGGTCGACGTCGACGCACCCAAACTGGCGCTGGTTAGTCTGGACTTGCTCCTGCGCAGATACCCACTTCCGCCTTAAACCGATTCAAAGCGTTGAGGCGGCCCTGAATCTCTTTGGTCCGGCGGTAGTTGAGCACTTGTATCCAGTCGACAGCAGCAAGGGTTTCGAGGAAGGGCGGATAAAGATGGGTGCAGCAGTGGTTCCAGCAACGAGAACAAAGCAAGAGAAAATGTAAAGGTACAGGGCCCCACCCAAGCACACAACTCCCCTGGTCAGGGTGAGGAGTATGCCTGGGAGAAAAAAAAGGGTAGAGTCTAGGAAAGAGAAATGAGGAGAGTTGAGTCAAAGGATCATGTCTATTTGCTCTATGGTGACCAGCCGGCGAGCCAAAGACACGGACAGAGTAAGAGTAGAAAGTGAAATGCCGGCGTGCTCCCCCTCCTTGAACTCTTTTCAGACATATCAAGGAGGAGCAAGGCCAGCAGAGAGGAGATAGAGATAGGTGTGGACGAAGTGCGGTCTGGATAGCAAGTGTGTAGTGTGTTGTCAATGTGTTGTCTGCTGTCACTGTGCTGTATGCTGTCACTGTGCAGTGCAGGGGGTCTGTTTATTGACCTGTCTTCCCCGTTCCACGCCCCCCCCCCCCCCGGCACCCCATTACGTACTCAATAATCACGGTCTGCGAATAGCAGCAAGCGTTTACTTGGGCGCCACTGGAGCGTGGCGACTCACCCAGTAATTACCGCCCCGCCCCGCCCCGCCCCGCCCCGCCCCGCCCCGCCCCGCCCCGCCCCGCCCCGCCCCGCCCCGCCCCGCCCCGCCCCGCCCCGCCGTCCCCGTGCCGGCTTTACCTGTGAATTATGGATGGCGCCTGTTTTAATTAACGGGTACCTAAGCGGCGCCGATGACCCTCACTGGAACGCCGCCAATTGTCGTCTGCGCATCTCATTTAGCATCTGTGTGTGTACGGGTGTGTGGGTGTGTGTAGGTGTTTGTGTTGGTGTGCTTTGTAGGGCTATGTGTATGCATGTGCGTGTGTGCTTGTACATCTGTGTGTAGTTGTATATGTGAAGTATTGCATTTGCGTGTGTTTGCATGTATATATTTGACTATTTTAAGATTCCATATTCACAGAAGCGACATACAACATGCATTATGTGAATGCGGGAGGAAAATATAATGAATGTAGACGCATTAGCATGATTCCTGCATACTGTGGTATTGCAGGTATTGCAGGAATTGCAGGTATAGCAATACCTCAGGGAGTTTAACGCCCCTGCCCTGCAGAGTTGCAAACTACAACCTTGTGGTACAGGTTCTTGACAGAACCGAAGGCTAAGGGAGCAAACCCGAAACAGAAAACCATGTCACTGTGGTAGCATTAAGGGCGGTTGATGTATGGAACTCCCAACATCTCCCGACCAGCCACTGCAGGGACAAATAGTTTTGCGCCTGTCTTGACATGTTCTTGCCGGTGTGAAACCTCTATTAGCTCCCCGAGAGAGTGCCGCTGGTAACTTGCAAAAGCCAGCAGCACTTCAACACTTTTGCAGGCAGCTTTCATGAAATGTACAACCGCACAAAGGAGAGCGGCAGTCAAGTAATGAAATCAGTCTTTGTCGCATCGCGACCGACAGCATGATGATGATGATGATGATGATGATGATGATGATGAGCATGATTCCATATGTTCGGAAGCGGCTGTGGATTTTCATACGGATGTGCAGGTGGTAAATTGGATCAGTCTTCCTAGTGATCGGTGTGGCATCCGAACACAAAATCACATACCACATACTGCTTCCATATATATGGAATCTTAGCTTTACTTGGTTAATGTCGATTTAATTGGTTGGAGTTTTAAGTCCTAGCAACACTCAGGGATACATCAGGACGAGAGCTCTATCAAAATCCAAGCATTGTGAGGAGCTCAGTGTCACCAGGGCCAGCGGTCAGTTGTGGCATGTGTGTGGCAGCTATGTAGAACCTGTGTGGCATACGTGTGGCAGATATGTATGATATCGGTTGCAGCTATGGAAGTAGGGATGGAAGTTTATCTGTCTGACAGCGTTCCCGCCTCTAGGAGCGGTAACCATGGTGCTGCTGTGCATCCCTGTTGTCAAGCTCTCACTAGCCAGCCCAGATAAGGTCGACTAGATAAGCACCTTAGCTACTAGTCTGCTGAGAAAATATAACACCTGGGACGGTGGCAGAATCGGCAACAGCACTCGCTTCTCATGCGGGAGGTCAAGGGTTCAAATGTAGCGTCTAACCAATGGCTTATAAAATTGATACTTGTCGCTTCCTAGCCTGGCACTCGGCAATAGTAGGATAGGACGACGACTGGTTAGCTTGGTATCAGGATAATGTGGCGGAGTGGGATTGCGGGTCATGATGCTGGTGGCCTAGTCTCCACATTGGGCAGCACTATGCAGTCACCATGAGTGTGTACTGTCACAAGGCGGTGTTACCTGATATTACCTTTGATGTTGCTCGGACTTAAAGCCCCAACAAACAGACTAAGGTCTATAGAGCCCTATTTGCCTTAGTCCCCAACCACCTGTGCATCCTGCTTACACCGATGGCTGCCCAGACCCGGCTTGTAGATCCGGGTTCCGTTCCCTCCTGGTCCCCCAGCTCGTCGAATCGGGTAATACCATTTAGGACCAACTGAGTTCAGCTCATATTCATGTCTATCGGTTTGTTTGTTGTTTTTACATCCTAGCTACATCTGTAATTGTTTCCTTCTGTTACTGTATGGTTCTGTAAGTGTGGTTTTCTTAACTAACATGCTGTAGCTATAACATTCTGTAGCATTCTGTAAATGTAAGTTTTGTAATTATAGTCTGCTGTAATTGTAGCCTCCTGTAACTGTAGCCTTCTGTAGCTGTAACTTTCTGTAGCTGTAACTTTTTGTAACTGTAATCTTTTGTGGCTGTAATCTTCGGTAACTCTAACCTCATGTAACTCATCCTCCAACTGGATCTGTGTAAAGCTGGCCTGAAGGACTGAAATGTTTTGTGTTTTTTGTGTTTTTTTAGGGGGGGGGAGAAATTTGTTATTTCAGCAAATAAAACGTAGTGTCAGCGCTATAGCACTGGTCTAGTGGGCATACTCTATGTATATATAGCATAGAAATGAGATTATGCAGGTAGATGTTAGAAATGGGGGGGGACGGTAGAATTATATAAGTTGTAGTTCTTACGGAAGTGACGTCACACTTGTGATTGCACCTTTTTGTGAGGTAAAACTTACACAAAATATCTGTGCAAATTAGGCTAGGATACCCCCACTAAGCTGCACTGCAAAGGGGCATGTGATATGTCATGGCCCACCAGCGGGATGCCCAATGGAACTGGAAGGTAACCATGCCAAAAGTAGCCAGATAACACACCACACAGCTACATACAAGCCTATGATATGTAAATAGGAGTAGGCTAGTCTAGTAATAAGAGTAGAAAAAAAAATACATATATGCCAAGAAAATAAAAAAAACTAACATAGGCTACTAACCATACTAACCAATTATCTATCTGCTACTGAAATGCAGGCAATCAAATACCTTATCAGCAGCTACTGTGTGGTAAGATAACACCAACACTACAACTGGCCAGCATTGAAAACAAGCCTGGGTACCGGGCTTATATGCTATAGACAGTATAAATACAGCCTCAATAAATAAAATAAATATATAAAAAAAAATAAAAAAACGGCTGCGCAGCCATGAGGACGTACTAGTAATGCTACAGTGTGTCATGCTCATCACACTGGGAAGTGCTGCTACCTGGTGGGCCGAATTAGCAGTCAATGGCTCTTAGACACTACCTCTGGTGCTGCCATCTGCTGGCCTGATATGACCTTAGATGTTACCAGGACGTAAAACTCCAACAAACAAACAAAACAAGCTTAAGGATTTTACCATGTCTTCCTCCATGAATATAACTTACGGTAAGCATAAATACACCATCACAAAAAGAAAAAGAAGTAGTGTTGGTCATGTTACTGTACCTTTAAGTTAGCCCAGTTACTCGCTTGTCAGGGTTAATGGATAGCTAGCTACCTGTCTGCCTGCTGCATGTGGCACCAGTCTGCGCATGGCTGCTGCTCAGTAGCTCAATAGGGCGGCTGGCCAAATGTCGTCTGCTCCTCTCCACCATGAGGTTACACAGCTCCATGTCACAGAACGGCACAGGTGGTAGCGTTGTGGTGAAATGGTGGTGACATGGTGGTAACATGGTGTTAGTCTGGTGGTAGTGTTGTGGTAACATGCTGGTAACATGGTACTGACTTAGTGGTAACATGGCAGTAACATGGTACTGACTTAGTGGTGACATGGTGGTAGTGTTGTGGTGACATGGTGGTAGCATTGTGATAACATGGTGGTGACATGGTGGTAGCATTGTGATAACATGGTGGTGACATTGTGGTAACATGGTGGTACTGCTGTGATGACATGGTGGTGACATGGTGGTAGCGTTGTGATAACATGGTGGTGACATTGTGGTAACATGGTACTGACTTAGTGGTAACATGGTGGTAACATGGTGGTGACATGCTGGTAGTGTTCTGATAACATGGTGGTAGCATTGTGATAACATGGTGGTGACATGGTAGTTACATGGTGTTAGTGTGGTAGTAGTGTTGTGGTGATGTGGTGGTAAGATGGTGCTGACTTAGTGGTGACATGGTGGTAACATGGTACTGACTTAGTGGTGACATGGTGGTAACATGGTACTGACATGGTGGCCATATGGCAGGAGTAATATGATAGTGCTATGAAGGGAGCATAATGGTAATGTTGTGACGTGGTGGTAGCGTGGTGGTAACGTAGTAACGTGGTGGTAACGTGGTAGTAATGTGGTAATAATGTGGTGGTAATGTGGTAGTAACGTGGTGTTAATGGGGTGGTAGCATGATAGTAACATGGTAGTAACGTGGTGGTAATGTGGTATTAATGTGGTGGTAACGTGGTGCTAACGTGGTGGTAATGTGGTGGTAACGTGGTGGTAACATGGTGGTAACTTGGTGGTAACATGGTAGTAGCATGGTGGTAATGTGGTTGTTGCGTGGTGGTAGCATGGTGGTAACATGGTGGTAGCGTGGTGGTAACGTGGTGGTAGCGTGGTGGTAACGTGGTGGTAACATGTTGGTAACATGGTGGTAAATTGTTGGTAATGTGGTAGTGTGGTGGTAGCATGGTGGTAACGTGGTGGTGGTAACGTGGTGGTAACGTGGTGGTGGTAGCATGGTGGTAAAGTGGTGGTAACGTGGTGGTGGCATGGTGATAACATGGTGGTAACGTGTTGGTAACGTAGTGGTAACGTGGTGGTAACGTGTTGGTAATGTGCTGGTAGCGTGGTGGTAACGTGGTGGTAGCGTGGTGGTAGCGTGGTGGTAGCGTGGTGGTCACGTGCTGGTTATAGGCTACTAACATACATAAATCAATCGGCACTGTGTTTGTTTCTTATTGGTTTTTCCAAGCTGACTTTGACACCAGTTTCAACCTCGAGGTGCCCTACACACGCCCCGCCTGCTGCTGGCGCTGGTACCCGGCGTGCTTAACGTCCGTCGGTGGCCCAGTCCCGGTGTGGCGTTTTCAGCGCCCGGTCAGTGTCAGCGGCCTGTCGTGGCTTCTGCGCATGCGCGGATTTAAAGACATATGCAAAACATCCATGCCCTCGCCGGCTACAAGCTCAGCCACGGTACCCGGCAGTGTTAGGGACCGATTAGGCCGAAATCTATTGAATGCGATCATATTTAACAGAATTACATACTCAAATTTCCAAGCGATATTAACGTAGCAGCTAGATCAGCGTCGAATCGCCGAGTGTAAACAAAACAAATAGCAGTGATCGCCGGAACGTGCGAAAATCCGCGCATGCGCAGAAGCCACGACAGGCCGCTGACACTGACCGGGCGCTGAAAACGCCACACCGGTTAACCAGCCACTCCAAGCAGCACTGCGTCCTCACTCTCCCCCCACATCGTGTTTACAGCCGGCCAGGCAGCGCCCTGCTCTCGTCGCCTCTGCTTGGAGAGTGGCGGGCGCTGGTGCCGCGCCCCGCCGGGGTCAGACGGTGCCTTCCGCTGGTTCCCGCCACGTTTGGCGGGGTTCGGCGCCGGGTGGAGGTTAGACTGGGATGAGATGAGGTTGTTGGACTGGGAAGGGATTGGATGACATTGTGAGACTGGGATAATATGACGTGTGTTTGGACTGGTATCAGATTAGATTGTTGGACTGGGATGGGACGAGATGTGTGAGACTGGGATGTTATGAAGCGTGTTGGACTGGGATCAGATTAGATGTGTGAGACTGGGATGATATGGCATGTGTTGGACTGGGATGATCTGAAGTGTCTTGGACTGAGATGTTATGAAGTGTGTTGGACTGGGAGGAATTTGTTAGACTGGGATAAGATATGTGAGGTTGAGATGATATGAGGTGTGTTGGACTGGGGTGATATGAGGTGTGTTGCACTGGGATAATATGCTGTGTGTTGGACTGAGGTGATATGGCATGTGTTGGACTGGGGTGATATGAGATGTGTTGGACTCGGGTGATATAAGGTGTGTTGCACTGGTGTGATACGGCAGGTATTGCACTGGGGTGATATGAGGTGTGTTGGACTGGGGTGATATAAGGTGTGTTGCACTGGGGTGATATGGCGTGTGTTGCACTTGGGTGATATGGCGTGTGTTGCATTGGGGTGATATAAGCTGTGTTGCACTGGGGTGATATGGCATGTGTTGCACTGGGGTGATATGAGGTGTGTTGCACTGGGGTGATACGGCGGGAGTTGCACTTGGGTGATATGGCGGGTGTTGCACTTGGGTGATATGGCGTGTGTTGCATTGGGGTGATATAAGGTGTGTTGCATTGGGGTGATATGGTGTGTGTTGCAATGGGGTGATATGAGGTGTGTTGCACTGGGGTGATATGAGGTGTGTTGCACTGGGGTGATATGAGGTGTGTTGGACTGTGGTGATATGGTGTGTGTTGCACTGGGGTGATATGAGGTGTGTTGCACTGGGGTGATATGGCATGTGTTGCATTGGGGTGATATGAGGTGTGTTGCACTGGGGTGATATGAGGTGTGTTGGACTGGGGTGATATGGAATGAGTTGCACTGGGGTGATATGAGGTGTGTTGGACTGGGGTGATATGTTGTGTGTTGCATTCGGGTGATATGAGGTGTGTTGCACTGGGGTGATATGGCGTGTGTTGCACAGGGGTGATATTAGGTGTGTTGCACTGGGGTGAGATGCCATGTGTTTCACTGGGGTGATATGAGGTGTGTTGCACTGGGGTGAGATGCCATGTGTTAGACTGGGATCTGGTGTGATAGACTGAGATGGAATAACATGTGATGAGATGAGGTGTGAGACTGGGATGATATGTGAGTCGCTTCTTTCTGCTAAAGTTGTGTGTCGAGATATGTGTGTGTATGTGTGTAGACATGTGTATGTGTGTGCATGCAGGTGTAGATGTGTGCTGTAACTTAATGTAAGTGTGTCTAGGGTTGTATATATGTGTGGGTGGGTGTAGGTGTATGTAGATGTGCATTTATCTGAAGGTGTGTGTGGAGGTGTAAATGTGCTAGGTGTGTGGGTAGGTGTGCGTATAGACGTGTAGGCCTGTGTTGGTATGTGTGTTTGTTTGAGTTTTACATCCTAGCAACATCAAAGGTCATTGCACTCCTGGCGACTTCATAGTGCTTCCCTACGGCACCATAACCCAATATCCTCCTCAGTCACATTATCCTCATACTGAGCCGACCAGTCCTTGTACTATCATAGTAATGCTGAGCACCTTGCTAGGAGCGACAAGTTTCAATACACGAGATCACCGTTCCGACTGCACATGCGCTGAAAACGGCGTTGACAGCAAAGCAAATGCGTACGGCCATTGAGTTTGCCAATACGCGTAGGGGAAAACTTTGATTTTATTCAAAATTAATAGAAATACATAACAATTTGGCATAAACATGTATGCACACATGCACTATAAATTATAATGATCTGATGAATATATCTAAGACAAAACTAGCCATAGTTAAACATTTTGAGCTTAGAAACAACAATTCCAAACAAAACAATCAGTCACTTTAAGGCTGATATCCACATCACCATTATTAATTCTTGTTCTAAATATTAAAATGCCAAATGTGTCAACATGCACTTGTTTCAGAGAAATATATAACCAATATCTGATTAACCCTAGTCATTTTCTAGTTCTACATATGTCATTAACCATAGGATATAAATAAAAACATGAATAAAATAAGTAAAACTGACTCTGGCTATGGCTCTAACACTAGTCTGAGTGCCCAGAGTTGTCTAAATCTAAATGCACATGTCATAAGATGTGCTGATTATATTGATGTAAATGCAATGCTGGATAAAAGATTAATATCTTAATGTATTATAAAAAGATTTTGGTTGGTATTCTATGTTCCAAACAAGAGCTGAGATGAGCTGAAACTAGCACATTTCATAGCTGCACCCAGTGTATTAGCATGTGCCATGTGCTTCTCGCGGGTTTGTTTTTCTTCCATGCATCTCACAATGCACCGTGCCGCTGGAATAGCGATGTAGTCTATTTTGTAAGTCATTGGTTTGACTCGGCTGGGATCTGAACTCCCGACCTTCCGAATGGGAAGTGTGTGTAGGCGTGTGTAGGTGGGCATATGGGTAGGCGTGTGTAGGTAGGTGTGTATATGTGTAGGGGTATATAGATGTGTGTATGTGTGTAGATATGTGTATGTAGTGTGTAGGTGCATGTTAGATGTGGGTATGTGTGCATGTGTGTATAGATGTGTAGGCGTGTGTAGGTACGTGTGTATAGATGTGTGTATGTGTGTGTAGGTGTGTGTATGGATATGTGTAGGCGTATATAGATGTGTGTATGTGTGTAGATAGGTGTATGTAGTGTGTAGGTGCATATTAGATGTGGGTATGTGTGTAGATGTGTGCATGTGTGTATAGATGTGTAGGCGTGTGTGGGTACGTGTGTATAGATGTGTGTATGTGTGTAGATGTGTGTATGGATATGTGGGCGCATATTAGATACATATGTTTGTGTGTAAGGGTCTGTTTGTGTGTATAAATGTGTGTATATGTGTAGGCGTGTATATGTGTATAGATGTGTGTAGGCGTGTGTATAAGGTGTGTATGTATATATATGTGTGGGCATGTGTATGTCTGTATGTGTATAGGTGTGTATGTGTGTGCGTGTGTCTATGTGTATAGATGTGTGTATGTGTATAGGTGTGTGTATGTGTGTATATATGTGAGTGGGCATGTGTATGTGGTGTTTATGTGTATAGATGTGTGTGTATGTGTATATGTGCATAGATGTGTGTAGGTGTGTATGTGTGTATGTGTATAGATGTGTGTATGCGTGTGTATGTGTGTATAGATGTGTGTATGTGTATAGATGTGTGTGGGCCTGTGTATGTGTCTAGGTGTGTATGTGTGTGCGTCTGCATTTGTGTGTGTGCGTGTGTATGTGTGTATGTGTATAGATGTGTGCGGGGATAGACATCACGCGTTCCACGTGCTTTCAGTGAGACAAACAGCTCACAGGGCCTGCCCCAGTAAGCAGAGCCCCCGCCTCCACTGCGAGCCGTTTGTTTACAAGCCGGGCGCTCCGACCCAGGCACCCAGAGGCAACTGGCAGTTCGCGCAAACAGGCGCCATCTTCAGGCAACCGGAAGTGGAATTGAGGCCGGCTGGGTCAGCGTCCCTGGTGGCTGATCCTCAGACAGGATGGCCAAATGAGTTGAGCACCTGCTTCCCGTGCGGAGGAGTCGTAGGGATTTGAACCATTGGGTATCGAACCTGGCTGAGTCAAGCAATGACTTTTAAATTTGATACTTGTCGTCACATAGCTTGGTATTTGACATTACTAGGATAGGGCAAGGAGCCGTGGAATGAGGAAGAGCAATTGTCCATGATTGAATTTTCCCTTATTTAATCAAAGAATAATACGGTTTTTAGTTGGATTATTTGTTGGGAACACCAGTTACGGATGGAAGGCAGTTTATAGTCTGCTGTACTGTGATTCTGCCTCATCGATTTTTTCTATTTTTCTATGATAATACGTCTATATTTGTCTCTACAAACGCCCTTTTTAACCAACATGAGAATAACGTACAGCCCGCGCAACACTGGTCTTACGCAATAGTAACACTAGACTGCCTGTCTGCATGGATTGCCTCACAGTCTCTAGTCTGTTCCTCCAATTGGCTGCAGCTGCACTTGTTGAAGACCTGCTCAGCTGGTGCCAGCAGGTGCTGGTTTCCGCCCCCCCCCCCCACCACCACCACCACCAACAACCACCTTCATCCTCAAAGTGTGTGTTGGCTTTACATCCTAGCAACATCTAAGGTCAAATCGACTTGTCCCAACTTGTGACAGTGCACACACATCTCAGCTTTATAGTGCTGCCTCACTGGGAGACGCTGGCACCGTGCCCTGATATCCCACTGTAACCTTATCAGGACTTTGAGCAAACCCCACTCCTGGGCCCATATGTATGAGCCAATTTTTAACCGGACCAGGGTTAAAGGAGGGTGCCGGGTTAGCTAACCGCAGAGTTTCCCTAAATTCGAACCCTCCTTAAGGCTACCGCCGCATTGGCGGCGATATTAATAGTTATATTTTCGAATCGATGAACGTAAAGTAAACAAATCGCCGCCACCGCTGCATCGACGTCGCTTTCCATACTGGCGGCGGCGGCGGTTTGTTGACTGTACCTTCGTAGATTCGAAAATATAACTAGTAATATCGCCGCCAATGTGGCGGTAGCCTTAAGGAGGGTTCGAATTTAGGGTTAAATTGATAAAATTTCACTTTTTGCGTATGTAATTCTGTTAAATATGATCGCATTGAATAGATTTGGCCATAATCGGTGCCTAACCCCACCTTTAACCCTCCTTTAGCATGGGGTTAGTGCAGGCGACTTTACACTCGCCGAGTTAGTTTAACCCCGACACATACATACGCAGTTTTCGCCGCTAACCCGGGAAATCCGCACGACCCAGGGTTACAACCGCTAACCCGGGCTCATACATATGGGCCCTGCTCTATCCTATCAATGCCAAACACCAGGCTTCGTACATACCCTGTGACCCATTTCCCAACACTGGCGTTAGCTAACCCGGCGGCTGCCCTTAACACCGCAGCCGATAAAAACTTGTTCATGCATACGGGCCCTGGCTATGTAGTGACAAATATAAATTTAGTAAGTCATTGGTTTGACTCGGTCAGGGTTCAAACTCCTGATCTCCCACAAGGCAAGGCAATCCAGCCAGCGCCGTCTACTCAACTGTGGCACCTGTGGTACAAGAGGTAACCATGGACTCCATGGCAACAAGCATGTCTTTGTCCTCAAAAAGCAGCTGAACATTTATTCACATTCTCAGCCCCCCCCCCCCTCCCCACTCCCTCGTCCCATCTTCCCCGCCTCGCTGAGCTGAAGGAGTGTGTATTGTGTTTGAGTCCGCTCCCTCCTCCCCCTCATCCCTCCTCCCCCTCCCATCCCCCTCCACGTCCCCCTCCCCCTCCCCTGAAAACACCCCTCCCTGCCAATAAGGGTTGTGCACTCCGGGCAGGCGGTTATTGATTTGTATTCTTGTATGTTCTTTGCACATTGTCCGGAGATTCTTTGATTGTCTATCGAGGTCTCGCGCCGACAGGTTGGTTCCTCTCTCCACCGCACCCCCACCCCCACCACCCCCACCACCCCCACCACCCCCACCACCCCCACCGCATGGTGTGAGGTGGGTGTGCGCGGGTGAGTATGTGGATGTGTGTGCCTGTGTGAGTATGGGTGAGTGTGTGTGCGTGGGTGAGTGTGTGGGTGTGGGGCGGTGTGTGTGTGTGTGGGCGTCTATGTGTGTGGATTGTGTGTGGGTGTAGGTGGGTGAGTGCGTCTGTATGTGTGGATGTGTGTGTGTGTGGATGTGAGTGTGGGTGAGTGTGTGCGAGGGTGAGTGTGTGTGGTGGATGTGAGTTGTGTGGTGGTGTGGGTGGGTGAGTGTGTGTTGGGCGGTGTGTGTGTGAGTGTGGGCGTGTATGTGTGTGGATTGTGTGTGGGTGTAGGTGGGTGAGTGCGTCTGTATGTGTGTGGATGTGAGTGTGTGAAGGGGGGGGGGGGCTGACTACCTTCCAGGCCTGCCTACGAAGGATCGTCTGCTGGGACAGAATGAATGAAATAAACATCTCCATGTTTCTTCCCCAATGCCGCTTCTCCTCCCTGTGACATTTTTCTGAGATAAATATATTAAATTGATCATTATAACCTACCTTACTTTAGTTTGAAGTAACTTTTAATTGAAATGGCTACCTTTTGAGATATTTGAAATTCAAACATGTGGAAATAATTTTGACAAGCACGCCAAAACTCTGATACCATAGGCTTCTGCAGTAACAGGTTCTATTAAATCGATGTGACAACAAATACTTAATAAGTGCATCAGTATCTAAGTTAGATATGTAGAATCAAATCCAGATAATTGTTTGGATTTTGAAAATTTGATGCTTCATCGGACTATGCAGCTTTAAATAACCAGATTGTCGAACAACCCGCTACACGTGAACGACGCGGGGTGCGTCACGTGGCGCCCCCCAGCGGCAGCCAGACGCGGCCGTGACGTCACGGCCGCTATATCGGGCGGAGCAGACGACTCGTGTTGCCGGGTCCTTTTATAGGGGGTTCGGCCGTCACCCGCCAGCCTCTTTCTGGGCGCCCGCCGCAGGCGCAGCCACGTGACCCGCCCGGCCAGGGTGGCTGTCAGTGTCAGCTGTCACTGTCAGAACACGCTCGGTGTGTGTTGGTGTCAGTGACAGCACAATGCTGAGTGACGGTGTCAGTGGAAGGAATGTCATTGTCAGTTCACGGAGAGTGTCACTGTTTGCAGGTTGAAAAATGCCAGTGTCAACATAATGCTGGGTGTCAGTGTCAACACATGTTGGGTGTCAGTGTCAACACATGTTGGGTGTCAGTGTCAACACATGCTGGGTGTCAGTGTCAACACATGTTGGGTGTCAGTGTCAACACATGCTGTATGCCAGTGTCAACACATGCTGGGTGCCAGTGTCAACACATGCTGGGTGTCAGTGTCAACACAGGCTGAATGCTGGTGTCAGTGATAGCGAATTGTGAGTGTCAGTGGAACCCCCCTGTCAATTCACAGCACATGTACAATGTCAGTTTAGCAATGCTGGTATCAGTGTCAAGCGCTGAATGTCAGTGTAAGAAGCTGGTCATTTATACAGCTCCATGAAGCCAGGTTTTGTCATGTATCATTGTATGTGTGATTGGGTGGATTTACCTGCTAGGAGATGGTATGAAACTAGAGCTGACTGCCAATACAGACAGGTGAGAGGGGGTGGGGTGCAGGATAGCGGGAGGGGGGGGGGACCCGCTGTCAGAAAAATATTGCTCCTGGTGTCATCCCCCCGAAATGGTATACCGGTATAAAACTGCTAGGATGGGTGGACATGGGTGGAGAGTGATGGTGGAGAGTGATGTATCTGTAGTCTACATGGGTGGAGAATGATGATGCCTTACTACACTACACGGTGCAGAGTGATACCTCACTAGACTACAGGGTGGAGAGTGATGCCTTACTAGACTACATGGGTGGAGGGTGATGCCTTACTAGACTACATGGATGGAGAGTGATGCCTTACTAGACTACATGGGTGGAGAGTGATGCCTTACTAGACTACATGGGTGGAGAGTGATGCCTTACTAGACTACATGGGTGGAGAGTGATGCCTTACTAGACTACATGGGTGGAGAGTGATGCCTTACTAGACTACATGGGTGGAGAGTGACGCCTTACTAGACTACATGGGTGGAGAGTGATGCCTTACTAGACTACATGGTGGAGAGTGATGCCTTACTAGACTACATGGGTGGAGAGTGATGCCTTACTAGACCACATGGGTGGAGAGTGATGCCTTACTAGACTACATGGTGGAGAGTGATGCCTTACTAGACTACATGGTGGAGAGTGATGCCTTACTAGACTACATGGGTGGAGAGTGATGCCTTACTAGACTACATGGTGGAGAGTGATGCCTTACTAGACTACATGGGTGGAGAGTGATGCCTTACTAGACTACATGGGTGGAGAGTGATGCCTTACTAGACTACATGGGTGGAGAGTGATGCCTTACTAGACTACATGGGTGGAGAGTGATGCCTTACTAGACTACATGGGTAGAGAGTGATGCCTTACTAGACTACATGGGTGGAGAGTGATGCCTTACTAGACTACATGGGTGGAGAGTGACGCCTTACTAGACTACATGGGTGGAGAGTGATGCCTTACTAGACTACATGGGTGGAGAGTGATGCCTTACTAGACTACATGGGTGGAGAGTGATGCCTTACTAGACTACATGGGTAGAGAGTGATGCCTTACTAGACTACATGGGTGGAGAGTGATGCCTTACTAGACTACATGGGTGGAGAGTGATGCCTTACTAGACTACATGGGAGGACACAACAGAGTGATGCCTTACTAGACTACATGGGGAGAGTGATGCCTTACTAGACTACATGGTGAGATGAGTACTAGACTACATGGTGGAGAGTGATGCCTTACTAGACTACATGGGTGGAGAGTGATGCCTTACTAGACTACATGGGTGGAGAGTGATGCCTTACTAGACTACATGGGTGGAGAGTGATGCCTTACTAGACTACATGGGTAGAGAGTGATGCCTTACTAGACTACATGGGTGGAGAGTGATGCCTTACTAGACTACATGGGTGGAGAAGCATTTGCAAATATCCAACAGTGTATGAGTAGTATATATCTGTAACAAGAAGTAGCAATTTTCCCCAATTTAGGAGAAAGTAAAAATGGTATCATCATGGCACTGTACGCTATAAATAAATGTATCAAGATCTAGTGGATTGGTACCCTAGCCTTTTTCACATAGCTGATTTAATACTACATCACAACAAGACAAATTTTGGTTCACTTGCTTATTTTCTAAACATTGGAATACATTTCAGGACCATTAATGTGAGAGCATTTTTAGAATATTTCTGTTGACAATATCTACAATAGGTTTTAAAGAGCCCTTAGAGAACCTCATCACTGCCCCGTCTGGGAAGGATCCGCCCTGATGTTCCCCTCTCGGTGTAAACTGTACTTTGTGCACATTTTCTAATAAACGAGTGACTTTATTTCACAAGAATAGGACATAAACTTAAAGCTGCACTATCCGATAGTTTTGAGTTTGCATCACATTTTTAGATAAATATATTTGATTGATCGTTATAATTTCCTTTACTTTAGTTCTTACCTCATCTACTAATACCAGAATCTCAGTAATACGTCAACTTACAGGTAAGTCTAGTTTAACTACAATATTTGAAGTAACCTTTATTTTAAATGGCTAAATTTAGAGATATTTCAAGTGAAAACAGGTTAAATTAATGTTGGCAAGCATGTCAAAACTGGCACCATGGGCTTCAGCAGTAACAGGTTCTATTCAATTGACTTAGTGTTCCCTTCTATGCAGCAAAGAAAAAGTTTAATAAGTGCATCAGTGCCTAAGTTGGATATGTAGAATTATATCTAGGTAAGACTTTCGGTTTAAATATGTTGATGTTTTCATCGGACTATGCTGCTTTAATTAGTCCACGAAAGACCCAGCGACTCCCTGCAGTGCTATTGAGAGCAGTCCGCCATGATAGCTACACAACACACTGTTCCCCTCCAACTGTACACACTGGACGCGGTGACCGAATCGGTAGAGCGCAGGCCTCCGTGGGGAAGGTCAGGAGTTCAATTCCCGGACGAGTCAAACTAATGACTTACAAAGTTGATACTTGTCACTTCCTAACCAGGTGCTCGGCAGTATTAGGATAGGGCAAGGACTAGTTGGCTCAATGTCAGGATAATGTGACTGAGTGGGATATCGGGTCATGGTGCTGGTGGCCTGATTTCTCAGTGGGGCAGCACTATAAAGTGAGTGCGCACTGTCACAAGTCGGTACCCGTCCTGATATGACCTTAGATGTTGCCAGGACGTTAAATGTCAACAACCAGCCAAGCAATCTAGTTGTACAGAGTGGTGTGTGCCGTAACACAATACAGCCCAGATTCTTCTCTCACCAATATGTGTAACCAACGAACCACGATTCTTCACCAGCTGGAAGACCAGTGCCCCGGCACTAACCGATGGTATCATCATCATCATGCTGTCGGTCGTGATGCGACAAAGACTACTTTCATTACTTGACTGCCGCTCTACATTTCATGAAAGCTGCCTGCAAAAGTGTTGAAGTGCTGCTGGCTTTTGCAAGTTACCAGCGACACTCTCTCGGGGAGCAAATAGAGGTTGCACACCGGCAAGAACATGTCCAGACAGGTGCAAAACTATTTGTCCCTGCAGTGGCTGGTCGGGAGATGTTGGGAGTTCCATACATCAACCGCCCTTGATGCTGCCACAGTGACATGGTTTTCTGTTCAGGTTTTGCTCCCTTAGCCTTCGGTTCTGTCAAGAACCTGTACCACAAGGCAGTGGTTTACAACCAATGGTATATTCAGATGAATAAACACATTTACCACCCAAAAAAAAGAGAGGCAAAGTCCGCACGACAGAAGAATTACACTGACCTACTGCTGGAGCCTGTGAATGCTTCCTTGTTGCCATGGTAACTAACATTAGTCAAACAAGCTAGATATGATGAATGGACACAGCGTTGTTGCTAAGCAACCTATTACCTCAACTAATATACGATAGCGTTATTAAGATTGTTGGCTGCTGGCCGTGCGCTGATTTCGAGGGTAGAATATTTAATCGAATTTGTGTAAAGTTTGTCCCTTTTAAATCCCGCCCATGTAGAATAATTGAATGTTGATTTAAATGTTAACATATGTACCCCTGCGTGAACAAGTGTCGTTGCTTTGGAGTTGTTGTAAAATAAAGCCATCGTGTTTTGTTTCATGTCTAGTGTGCTCGGGTTTCTCGGGGTACTGAGGTTTTGTTATTTAAACAAAGATTTTGAGGTTTTGAAATATTTTAAGCGAGCCACGTTTTGCAGTGCAATGAACTCAATTTACCTGAACTTTCTTTAATGTTGGATAACAGGTAATAATCAAACCACATGGCAAGCCTAACATAAACATAGGAATGGTTGGAGGGGGGGGGGGGTTACAAATTGTTTTATTTGCCTATCACAAGCAAACTGACATTTATTTGTCATTGCCAAGCATCGTTGGTCCAGTTGTCTGATTTACAAGGTACCATTGTAGATCATCACTTATAATGAGACATCTTTGTAAAGCTCTGTTTTTTTTCGATGCTTCTAACTAGAGTAGGAAAGTTGCGTCATTAGTCGGGTTTATTATATTGATGCCAAGCCCTGCGGTGCCCCCAGCATGGTTAACCTTTCTGCCACCAGGGGGCCTCCTGCTTCATAAACCCATTCACAGATGTCCCCACTGTCACCTCCCAGATCCTTCATTGTGAGTCCTTTTTCTCTCTTCAGATGTATCGGCCGTGGAAGGAAAAGGACAGATTCCACTAGGTAGCATCACGTTTACCATCTAGATCTGGTTCCAGCTTTCACCTTCTGGCCTCGTCCTCCACGACCTTGACAAATGACCCGAAAATTTCATGATTTATGGCATTGTCCGACCATTTTTAGCAGTAATTGTTTTTTTGTTTTTTTTTCTCTTGAATATTATTTGACCTTCACCCCGATGCTTGAACCAGTTATAGCTTCTTGACCTTTTGACCTCTGACCTTGCTCTTTTGGCTGATGATGCGAGATTGTTTTGTTGAATGTTGCCCTATTCCACAGATTACTCAGTCCCTTACACAGACAAGACTTGACATGGCTAATTTACACAGACACAAGGTTTACATTCCCAGGTTAGACAGACACACGAGTTTACATGTCCAAGTTACACAGACAGAATGGTTTACATGTCAAGTTACACAGACAGAATGGTTTACATGTCAAGTTACACATACAGAATGGTTTACATGTCAAGTTACACAGACAGAATGGTTTACATGTCAAGTTACACAGACAGAATGGTTTACATGTCAAGTTACACAGACAGAATGGTTTACATGTCAAGTTACACAGACAGAATGGTTTACATGTCAAGTTACACATACAGAATGGTTTACATGTCAAGTTACACAGACAGAATGGTTTACATGTCAAGTTACACAGACAGAATGGTTTACATGTCAAGTTACACAGACAGAATGGTTTACATGTCAAGTTACACAGACAGAATGGTTTACATGTCAAGTTACACAGACAGAATGGTCTTACATGTCAAGTTACACATACAGAATGGTTTACATGTCAAGTTACACAGACAGAATGGTTTACATGTCAAGTTACACAGACAGAATGGTTTACATGTCAAGTTACACAGACAGAATGGTTTACATGTCAAGTTACACAGACAGAATGGTTTACATGTCAAGTTACACAGACAGAATGGTTTACATGTCAAGTTACACATACAGAATGGTTTACATGTCAAGTTACACAGACAGAATGGTTTACATATCAAGTTACACAGACAGAATGGTTTACATGTCAAGTTACACAGACAGAATGGTTTACATGTCAAGTTACACAGACAGAATGGTTTGCATGTCAAGTTACACAGACAGAATGGTTTACATGTCAAGTTACACAGACAGAATGGTTTACATGTCAAGTTACACAGACAGAAGGTACCAGACGCGGTGGTCGAATTGGTAGAGCGCAGGCCGTCCGCATGGAAGGTCGGGAGTTTAATTCCCGGTCGAGTCAAACAAATGGCGTACAAAATTGATACTTGTCACTTCTAGCCAGGCGCTCGGCATTAATAGGATAGGGCGAAGACTGGTTGGCTCGGTATCAGTATAATGTGACTGAGTGGGTCATGGTGCTGACGACTTCATCTCCCAGTGAGGCAGCACTATAAAGTTGCCATGAGTGCGCACTGTACAAGTCGGTACCCGTCCTGATATGACCTTAGATGTTGCCAGGACGTAAAACTCCAACAACCAACCAACCAGACACAAGATTTAGATGCCCAAGTTACACCCACAGAAGGTTTATATTCGCAGGTTACACATATGCAGGATGAGGCTGGACATGCCCACATTACACACACAGTTTTACGTACTCAAGTTACACAGATATAGCATTGTACACGCCCAAGTTACACAACCATAGGACCTCACATTCCCAGGTTATGGCCCTGTCACATTACGACGCCTCTCGCCAGCGCGCCGCCAACACGCAAAATCACTTTTAATCGTCTTGATATGACCTTAGATGTTGCTAGGACGTAAAACAACAACAGGCAAAAAAAGCAACAGTTTGGCGCAACGTGTGGGACCGACCCTCATGCACTCGTGGCGTATGCCTAGTGTCCGCATAACGTTATTCCAGCGCGTATCTCGACGCGCCCCTAACATCGCCATAACGTTGGAACCCGCGCATTGTCGCACGTTGAAAGTTTTGTGCAAGCACAAAACTTCGGTGATTCCCTGATGCATACTGCCGACCATCGCCGTATATCAACGTATACTAACGCGCGCCTAACGCTTCCTGACGTATCCCGACATAGCGCCAAAAAATCACACGTCGACGCGCGTTGGCGAGAAGCATCGTAATGTGACAGGGGTATTACCAGGGCACAGGGTTTTGCATGCCAATATACGCGCACATAAGGTTTATGTGCCCATGGTACACAGACACAGACTTTACATACCAAGTTACACAGATACAGGGGTTCAATGCCCCAGTTTTAGGTATAACATTTAAATGTCAAGGTTACACAGACACAGAGTGTACGTGTCCCGGTTATATAGACACAGTGTTTACATGCACAAGTTACACTGACACACAGTTTACACCAACAAACACAGTTTTACATGTCCATGCTACACTTACATAATCGTTTATATTCTCACTTTACACAGTGTTTACATGACCATGTTACACTTAAACAGGCTTTTATGGACCTGGGTAGAACTAAGATTCCTTATACGCGGCATGCGGCATGCGAATGTTGTATATGCAGCATAGATATATGCCAACCCCCAACATTTTGGGAGTTTTTCCTCCAAATTTGTGAAGGAACAGTATTGTTTTCTATGGCAAACGCAGCAGTATTCGTATTCACATTCGCACTGATCGGTCGATGGCTCGATCCATTTGCCGCATTCGCATTCGTATTCGCATTCGGACGTATGGAAGCACCACTATTCATTTACATGCTTTTTGATTTTTATTCGCATGCGCATTCACATGCCGCATACCGCGTATAAGGAATCTTAGCTTTACACAGACACAGAGGTCCACCGATCACAGACATACACAGAAAAGGGGTCATGGGTGCACGGATCACAAGGTTACACAGACAGAGGAGTGTTACAGGCCAGGTTACACAGATTGACATGTCCATACTACACACACACACACACAAATGTACATCACCAGCTCAGGTTACACACTTACACAGTTACACAAGTTTCCACTTCACCTCAAGTTGATACAAGAAAGTGAACATTTTAGTCCCCTGTCCTTTCGAGTGAAATCTGGATTTCGGTCTGTCTCGTCTGCTCCCTCATTGCCTGCCCCTTTGCTTTCTCCCGCGCATGCGCACTGTCTGACCCCGTGTGCAGCCTTGACCCGCGCCCCCCTCCCAACCACCCACCCACCCCTCCCCGCGTGGTGACTTGAGGCCTGAGTGGGTCTGCGTGCGACCGCTTTACCCCCTGCATTCTGCATATCCCTCCGCGTTCTGACCCGGCTTGGTGGGACTACTTAGTTGAGCGTGTTGTTCAGGCTGCTCGAGCTGTTCAGTGAAGCCTGTGCAGAGATCTTGACCTGAGGGTTGGCTTTCTGCCTGTTGTTGCTTGCCCGAGCAAATACAGCTGCGTTATTTGCACAACAGCGGTGTGATTTAGTTGGGAGTTTTTTTCCTTTCAAATCTACTATAATTTATGCTTCATTTTAGTTGTAAGAGTTATTGGTTGCTTTACGCCGTGTCGGCAGCATAGGCCATCAGATTCGTTGCCACCTATGTTTTCATGTTGGTGGTATTAGTCTTGGGAATTTAATTGAATACAACATACCAGCATTTAAATATATATAGTGGGTTGAAAGGGATGTAATCTAAGGCAAGAGGTTTAAATGTCCCTTAACTAAACACATACAAATCCACTGCGACTGACACAGGTCTCGCGCAGTGGTAGATGAAGCGGGTGGGTGGTGGCGCCACTGGTATTGTTTGATAGGTGAATATGACAGGGCGAGATAATATGTGATCTTACATGCATATTTATATCGCATGATCCTTGATGCGGTTGTTCGATATGGTATTCAAGGCCACAGTTCCTTTGGATCGATTTTGAACAATGACAAGCATATGTCAATGCAAATTCCTGAATTTAAAGAACTCAGACTCCA
This sequence comes from Branchipolynoe longqiensis, assembly GCA_030323885.1. Lineage (NCBI taxonomy): Eukaryota > Metazoa > Annelida > Polychaeta > Phyllodocida > Polynoidae > Branchipolynoe > Branchipolynoe longqiensis. The sequence continues at coordinate 86,575,191 of CM059194.1, read as the reverse complement.
CTCAGCCACATTTATTAAAATACTTTGAAGGATAATAATGCGCTAGGAGTTAAAGGTGAGGTTGGAGATGTTCAGCACTAAGCAGGAGGGACGATCTAGACTGTGATTGGACAACTCCTGCAGGCAGCTTCTCTGTGATTGGACAAATCCTGCAGGCAGCTGCTCTGTGATTGGATGGTTGATGCAAGGAGCTGCTCTGTGATGGACAACTCTTGCAGGCTGCTGCTCTGTGATTGGATGGTTGATGTGAGAGCTTCTCTGTGATTGGATGGTTGATACAGGGAGTTGCTCTGTGATTTGATGGTTAATGCAGGCAGCTGCTCTGTTATTGGACAACTCCTGCAGGCAGCTGCTCCGTGATTGGATGGTTGATGCAGGAGCTGATCTGTGATTGGACAACTCCTGCAGGCAGCTGCTCTGTGATTGGGTGGTTGATGCAGGGAGCTGTTCTGTGATTGGATGGTTGATGCAGGGAGCTGCTCTGTGATTGGATGGTTGATGCAGGGAGCTGCTCTGTGATTGGATGGTTGATGCAGGGAGCTGTTTTGTGATTGGACAACTCTTGCAGGCTGCTGCTCTGTGATTGGATGGTTGATGCAGGGAGCTGCTCTGTGATTGGATGGTTGATGCAGGGAGCTGCTCTGTGATTGGATGGCTGATGCAGGGAGACCAGGCCGCCAGAACCATGACCCGATATCCCACGTAGTCACATGATCCTGACACTGAGCTAACCAGTCCTTATCCTAACCTAGTAAAGCCGAGCATCAGGCTAGGTAGCAACAGGTATAGATTTTGTAAGTCATTAATTTGACCCGGCCGGGATTCCAACTCCGGACCTTCCGCATGGGAGCCTGCGAGCGCCCTACCGCTTCGGCCACCGCGTCCGGTAAAGAATTGTTTATTAATAATTGGGATGGACTGATAATTGTCACCCAGTGCGTGATGTATGGCGGCCCACCGCCAGCCCCCCTCTGTGCTTACAAAGCAGGTAAGGAACCAGTGGAAAGGTCGGAGCCAGGACCCGGATGTTGATGGTAAATAGGTCACTGAGGCGCCGAGCGTCCTGCAGGCAAAACACGGTTCCCTTAATTGCGCGCTGCGTCACGTGGGGAGGCGTTAATAAACATCTCAGTCAGCGCTAATTGGGGCTGCAACGCACCGTCAGTCAGCGACATGCCGGCAACCAGCGACATTATGCCAGCTACTAGCGACATTATGCTGGCAACCAGCCAAGCACAGCTGAGTAGCGACTCGCTGGTAACCAGCCAAGCAAAAGCAATCAGTGACATGTCTGCAACCAGTGACCTGCCGGAAACCAGCTAATCACAACCTACTAGCGACGCGTTGGCAACCAGCCAGGTACAGGCAGTATGCCAGCAACCAGCCAGGTACAGGCAGCATGCCAGCAACCAGCCAGCTACAACCAGCATGCCGGCAACCAGCCAGGTACAGGCGGCATGCCAGCAACCAGTCAGGTACAGGCAGCTTGCTAGCAGCCAGTCAGGTACAGGCAGCCTGCTAGCAACCAGTCAGGTACAGGCAGCTTGCCAGCAACCAGTCAGGTACAGGCAGCATGCCAGCAACCAGTCAGTTACAGGCAGCTTGCCGGCAACCAGTCAGGTACAGGCAGCATGCCAGCAACCAGTCAGGTACAGGCAGCATGCCAGCAACCAGCCAGGTACAGGCAGCATGCCGGCAACCAGTCAGGTACAGGCAGTATGCCGGCAACCAGCCAGGTACAGGCAGCATGCCAGCAACCAGCCAGCTACAACCAGCATGCCGGCAACGAGCCAGGTACAGGCAGCATGCCAGCAACCAGCCAGGTATAGGCAGCTTGCCGGCAACCAGTCAGGTACAGGCAGCTTGCCGGCAACCAGTCAGGTACAGGCAGCTTGCTAGCAACCAGCCAGGTACAGGCTGCATGCCAGCAACCAGTCAGGTACAGGCAGTATGCCGGCAACCAGCCAGGTACAGGCAGCATGCCAGCAACCAGCCAGCTACAACCAGCATGCCGGCAACCAGTCATGTACAGGCAGCCTGCTAGCAACCAGTCAGGTACAGGCAGCTTGCTGGCAACCAGTCAGGTACAGGCAGCTTGTCAGCAACCAGTCAGGTACAGGCAGCCTGCTAGCAACCAGTCAGGTACAGGCAGCTTGCTAGCAACCAGTCAGGTACAGGCAGCATGCTGGCAACCAGCCAGGTACAGGCAGCTTGCCGGCAACCAGTCAGGTACAGGCAGCTTGCCGACAACCAGTCAGGTACAGGCAGCCTGCTAGCAACCAGTCAGGTACAGGCAGCATGCTGGCAACCAGTCAGGTACAGGCAGCCTGCTAGCAACCAGTCAAGTACAGGCAGCTTGCCGGCAACCAGTCAGGTACAGGCAGCTTGCCGGCAACCAGTCAGGTACAGGCAGCCTGCTAGCAATCAGTCAGGTACAGGCAGCATGCTGGCAACCAGCCAGGTACAGGCAGCTTGCCGGCAACCAGTCAGGTACAGGCAGCCTGCCAGCAACCAGTCAGGTAAAGGCAGCATGCCAGCAACCAGTCAGGTACAGGCAGCATGCCGTCAAACAAGCCAGGTACAGGCAGCATGCCGGCAAGAAGCCAGGGACAGGCAGCATGCCGGCAACCAGTCAGGTACAGGCAGCATGCCGTCAAACAAGCCAGGGTACAGACAGCATGCCAGCAACCAGCCAGGTGCAGACAGCATGCCGACAACCAGGCAGACACAGACAGGATGCCGACAACCAGCCAGGTACAGACAGCATGGCAGCAACCAGCTAGACACAGGCAGCATGTCGACAACCAGCCAGACACAGGCAGCCTGCCGACAACCAGCCAAACACAGGCACACTAAGTCTCACACCATCACACACACTCTCACACCCGCCGGTTTGTTTGCTTTGTTGGGGTTTTACGTCCTAGCAAGACACACCCGTCGGTAGCCCACCCGTTCTCCAGCAACACGCCGGGCGCCATCCAGGGCCAAGGTTAAATACCAGTTTCCTGCACTCCATGACAGTTCTTTGTGCTTACTGGTCAGTAAAATTACTAGGGGCTAATAATGGTCTTTAAAAAAGCAGCAGAAATTAACACATTCCAGCGGGTCCCTAAGCTCTTGCTTAAGGCCCTGTCACATTACGGCGTATGGCGGGAGCGTATTGAAAACCTACGTAGGTCCTGCACGTGCCGGCCTATGATGACATTTGGTGACCTTTCGGGTGGTTTTGAGCGTATGGGAGCGTGCTGTGACATTTTTTGACAGTATGGGCCATACGCCCTCATAGGTCGAGTTTTTTTGAGCATGCACAAAAAAAATTGGACAGACGGATTTATGAAAGCGTATGGCGGCGTATGCCTCATACGCTTCACATACGCCGGCATCTGGTGGCATCTGGCGGCGTATGAGTAGCGTATGCGTAGCGTATGAGTAGCGTATACGGCGTATGCCGACGTATATGACGTAACGCGCTTACGCCGCCATACGCTCCCGCAAAAAACCCTAATGTGACAGCCCCTTAAAGTTGCATAGTCCGATGGTTTTGAATTTCTGTATTTTTTATAAGATAAATATATTAGATCAATCAGTAATATTTACTTTACACTAGTTCAAAGTTACTTTTATTTTAAATGGTAAACTTTTGAGATATTTTGAGTGCAAACATGGAAAATTAGTTTTGGCAAGCTTGCCAAAACTCTGACACCATAGACTTCTGCCGTAACAGGTTCTGTTAAATTGACTCAGTATTGCCTTCTACGCAGAAACAAATGCTTAATAAGTGCATCAGTATCTAAGTTAGATATGTAAAATCAAATCTAGATAATTGGTTTGGTTTTGAAAATTTGATATTTCATCAGACTATGCAGCTTTAAACAAATAAAAAATACGGGTCATCTATCAATAAAGCACAAGGGAAAGGTTTACACAATTACCTGTGTCTGCATAGTGTCTGACAGGATATCATGTCGTGCACAGGACCCGGTATGTCTGACACAGGACTTGGTGTGTCTGACATAGAATGTCATGTCTGATGCAGGACTTAGCGTGAATGATGTGATGTGTCAGACAAGATGTGATGTGTCTGGCACATGACTTGACATGTCTGACACAAGATGCGCCATGCAAGAGAGGATTTGAAGGTGTCTTATGCAGGACGCCATGTGTGTGACACAGGCCGCGGTGTGTCCGACCCAGGTGTGTCCGACCCAGGTGTGTCCGACCCAGGCCGCCTCCCCCTGCCCTGTGCCGGCCGCCTCCCACTGCCTGTGCCGGCCGCCTCCCCCTGCCCTGTGCCGGCCACCTCCCCCTGCCCGGTGACGGCCGCCTCCCCCTGCCCTGTGCCGGCCGACTCCCACCCCTGCCCTGTGCCGGCCACCTCCCCCCGTGCCGGCCGCCTCCCCCTGCACGGTGCCGGCCGCCTCCCCCTGCCCGGTGCCGGCCGCCTCCCCCTGCCCGGTGCCGGCCGCCTCCCCCTGCCCGGTGCCCGGCCCCCTCCCGCTGCCCGTGCCGGCCCGCCCCTGCCCTGTGCCGACCACCTCCCTCGGTGCCGGCCGCCTCCCCCTGCCCGGTGCCGGCCGCCTCCCCCTGCCCTGTGCCGGCCACCTGCCCCGGTGCCGGCCGCCTCCCCCTGCCCGGTGCCGGCCGCCTCCCCCTGCTCGGTGTCCCCGGTGCCGGCCGCCTCCCCCTGCCCGGTGGCCCCGGTGCCGGCCGCGTTCTGGCGGCCTGTGCCGGGTTCACCCCGGGCCGTCCCGGGGCGGTCTGCTGGTTTTACTCGACCTCCAACTGACTCTATAAGCGGCCGCCGACCAGTGCGCAGCCCCGAGCCACCTCTAATAATACGCCGATGGTGACTCGGTGTGGGCCGCTCGGCAACCAGGGTGCTCTCCGTGACGTGAGCTCACGATGTGAGCTCACGATGTGAATGGTATTAGCACTTACACGGGTTAGAGCTAGTTCTGATGTGAGTGGTATTGGGACTCACGTGGGTTAGCACTAGTTCTGACGTGAGTGGTATTGGGACTCATGTGGGTTAGTGCTAGTTCTGACGTGAGTGGTATTGGGACTCACGTTGGTTAGCGGTAGTTCTGACGTGAGTGGTATTGGGACTCATGTGGGTTAGCGCTAGTTCTGATGTGAGTGGTATTGGGACTCACGTGCGTTAGCGCTAGTTCTGACGCGAGTGGTATTGGGACTCACGTGGGTTAGCACTAGTTCTGACATGAGTGGTATTGGGACTCACGTGGGTTAGTGCTAGTTCTGACGTGAGTGTTATTGGGACTCACGTGGGTTAGTGCTAGTTCTGACGTGAGAGGTATTGGGACTCACGTGGGTTAGCGCTAGTTCTGACGTGATTTCACGATGTCAGTGGTATTATCATTCACGTCGGTTAGAACTGGTTCTGACGTCAGTTCAGGATATGAAGGAGGCAGCGTGATTTGTTTGAGTGTCGCTTCCTTCTCAGTGCTGATCTTTGGTACCATCTTTGACTACCGTCTGGGCGAATGCCGTTCTTCTACCTAGGGCATGATGTATAACGCGTTATACGAGTATAAATGCAAGAGGAACATATTCTTTATATATCTATTCCTCCCCGCGCACACACAGGAGAACTACTGCTTGTAACATTTTTCTAAATAAAACCGAAAGAGCAGAAATAAATGTTCTTTGTTATCGTCAAACTGACGACAATTTGGAATCTGTGACGTTGACCTGTCCGGGAGAAGGAGGGTTAATGTGGTGGTGTGAGAAGGTGGGTTAATGTGGTGGTGGGAGAAGGTGCGTTAATGTGGTGGTGTGAGAAGGAGGGTGAATATGGCGGCGGGAGAAGGAGGGTTAATGTGGTGGTGGAAGGAGGATGGTTAATGTGGTGGTGGGAGGAGAGTTGCTATGGTGATGTGAGGAGGAGGGTTGCTATGGTGATGTGAGAATTAGGGTTAATGTGGTGATGTGAGAAGGAGGGTAAATGTGGTGGTGTGAGGAGGGTTAATGTGGTGGTGGGAGGAGGATGGTTAATGTGGTGGTGGGAGGAGGGTTGCTATGGTGATGTGAGAAGGAGGGTTGCTATGGTGATGTGAGGAGGGTTAATGTGGTGATGTGAGAAGGAGGGTTAATGTGGTGGTGGGAGGAGGATGGTTAATGTGGTGGTGGGAGGAGGGTGGCTCTGGTGATATGAGAAGGAGGGTTATTGTGGTGGTGTGAGAAGGAGGGTTAATGTGGTGGTCGAAGGAGGATGGTTAATGTGGTGGTGGGAGGAGGGTTGCTATGGTGATGTGAGGAGGAGGGTTGCTATGGTGATGTGAGAAGGAGGGTTAATGTGGTGATGTGAGAAGGAGGGTAAATATGTTGGTGGGAGAAGGTGGGTTAATGTGGTGGTGTGAGAAGGAGGGTTAATGTGGTGGTGTGAGGAGGGTTGCTATGGTGATGTGAGAAGGAGGGTTATTGTGGTGGTGGGAGGGGGTGGTTAATGTGCTGGTGGTGGGTTAATGTGGTGGTGGTCGGAGGAGAGAGGTGGGTTAATGTGGTGGTGGGAGAAGGTGGGTTAATGTGGTGGTGGGAGGAGGGTTGCTATGGTGATGTGAGAAGGAGGGTTCTTGTTGTGGTGTGAGAAGGAGGTTTAATGTGGTGGTGGGAGGAGGTGGGTTAATGTGGGGGTGGGACGAGGGTTGCTATGGTGATGTGAGAAAGAGGGTTAATGTGGTGGTGGGAGAAGGAGGGTTAATGTGGTGGTGGGAGAAGGAGGGTTAATGTGGTGGTGGGAGAAGAGGGGTTAATGTGCTGGTGGGAGGAGGGTTGCTATGGTAATGTGAGAAGGAGGGTTATTGTGGTGTGAAAGAAGGAGGGTTAATGTGGTGGTGGGAGAAGGAGGGTTAATGTGGTGGTGGGAGAAGGAGGGTTAATGTGGTGGTGGCAGGAGGAGGGTTAATGTGGTGGTGGCAGGAGGAGGGTTAATGTGGTGGTGGCAGGAGAGTTGCTATGGTGATGTGAGAAGGAGGGTTTTTGTGGTGGTGGAAGAAGGAGGGTTAATGTGGTGGTAGGAGAAGGAGGGTTAATGTGGTGGTGGTAGAAGGAGGGTTACTATGGTGATGAGACAAGGAGGGTTAATGTAGTGGTGGGTAAGGAGGGTTACTATGGTGATGGGAGGAGGAATGTTAATGTGGTGATGGAAGGAGGGTTACTATGGTGATGGGAGAAGGAGGGTTAGGCTAGGTGGTCGAATGAGTTGAGTATCCCCTGCTTCGAACCCTGGCCGAGTGAAACCAATGACTTAGATAATTGATATGTATCACTACTTAGCCTGGTGTTCACAATTACTAGGATAGACCAAGGAGCAGTGGAATTAGCAAGGCCAATTTCCCGCGATTGAAAATTCCCCAGCTTATTCAACTAATATGCCAACAGCAACAGAAATATGGTGATGTGAAAACAATTCATTAGTTATCTAGATGTACATTTCCTCCACAGTGTGACGCGAGGGGGCACCCGCCCGGCAATTACCCGACAGCTGGGAGGGGGGGGGGGGCACTCCACCAAAGCGCATGAGGAAATATAGGATGTACATGTTACCCTTGCATTTATACTCGCATAATGCATTATACATCACATACATATTTATATACATACACGCATATATACAGTGCCTAGCCTTTGCATGGTTTCTTATTGCTGGAGTTGGGTGTTTGGTGTGTGGAATTTAACACCTGGGCGTTCACCCTGTTTGTTCACCCGGTTTGTTCGCCCTGTTTGTTCACCTTGATCGTCTTACATGTGTGACCTGTTTGTTGAGCCTGTTTAGCCCTGTTTGTTTGCTCTGTCTTCCTGGTCTGTTCGTATGGCCTATGCTGCCAACACGGCGTAAAGCAACCAGCAACCACCAATCAATCAGCCTGTTTGTTCGCCCTGTTTGTTCACTCTGTTTGTTCTCCCTGTTTATTCACCCTGTTTGTTCGCTCTGTTTGTTCGCCCTGTTTGTTCGCCCTATTTGTTCGCCCTGTTTGTTTGCCCTGTTTGTCTGCCCTGTTTGTCTGCCCTGTTTGTTCGCCCTGTTTGTTCGCCATGTTTGTTCACCCTGTCTATTCACCCTGTTTGTTCACCCTGTCTGGCCGCCCGACCAGGCCAATGTCATATAATGTGATGATGTCACAAAACGTGACTGGGGTGTTACAATATTATAACTCCCCAGTCATAATATGATTCTCCATTCACATTATTTTAATAATATTTTGACGCCCTTTAAAATATTTGGGATCTCCTGCATTCCGAATATTACGGGCATAATAATAGGTGTGATTTTACTCTGAAAGCTTTTAGTTGTTGTGTTTTTTTAATCAATTTCTTTTGCACTTCAACCTTCTTTTGTAAAGAATTGTAATTACAGCTCACTTTTCTACGTTATGCATTTCACTTCATTTGATTGTGTGCGCCTACACCTGTGCATGTTGATGTATATGCATATATGTATAGAAGATTTATAGAAAATGGTTTGTATAAAATGAAAAAGTGTTTTTATGTTGTGATTATTTTAACCAAAAGTAACATTTAATTCATATTAGAAAAGAATAAAATATTTACCAAAAGAAATTAGGTGAGAGTGGTATAGCATATATGATAGGGGAGCGGCATTATTGTGCATATAATGAAGTGACTGGTGGGGTCACCTTATTAAGGGAGTCACAATATTATCTCACACCGGCTTAGTTTACATAACTGCGTGAACATTGTGGACCTGAAAGTGTCGCCACTGAGACAAGTGACTGTGACACGCCAAGTGACACCGTGACACATGAAGTGACACTGACGAAGGGTCACGAAGTGATGCTGTGACGTTGAGAATAAGTTACGTTGTGACTGTGAATAAATGACTAAGTAAGGCCAAATACAAATTTTTTAAATTGGTGATCGCCTTCGCCCGTGCCGGAAAAATCACTCCTCCCTGATTTCTTTTTTTAACTGTTAGAAATGCATCGGGCTAGCAGCAATTCAACTTTTGTCAGCACACAATCTGTGCAGTTACATATTATATAGATCTACATTATACAGCAGACATTATACATACTTATCGGTTTAGGGTGGTCCAATTTCTTCTTTTTTTTTATACTTAAAAAAATATAGTACGTATAATGAATTATGCAGATATAAATAGGCGGAGTATCGTTATTATTATTATTCCATCATGTTACTTCGATATATTATTATTGTCCAATCGCTGACTTGCCCAGATTTGCCCCGGTTGCCCACTACTAGCGCCACCACCGGGCGCTTTCCGGCGCTAATCTGCCCGGCAAGGCACTTCCATACTAGATTTCAAACTTTTACCGGTATGCCTGTTATCTCGCTTGCCCAGACGCTCAATAAAAGTGTCCGACCCAACACGTGTCTCTATCCTTCCTTCCTTACGTAGCCATACTTTATATAATAAAATAAAATCAACCCGCCCGACCCTGATATGTGTGATCAAAAGAATGATCACCAATTGTTTTATATTTGGCCTAACTGTGGCATGCTGAATATTGATTAATGTTCTCCAGTTATGTATCTGCTACATCAAGTATCTAAAAGTAATGAAAAGTGGTTGTTAATTATTTACGCAAGTAGTGTTTATATGTATGGCAGGGCAAACCTCTGTTCAGTATTCCTGCTACCATTGCTTCTGCCAAGCCTCACCTGTAACATTCTGCGTTCTGTCAATCCTTATCTACACAGCGTGCTCCCCTCAGTGTGTAAACCCTGTGTGTTGTCTGCCACAGTTTGTGTAAGCCCTGTGTGTTGTCTGCCACAGTTTGTGTAAGCACTGTGTGTTGTCTGTCACAGTTTGTGTAAGCCCTGTGTGTTGTCTGCCACAGTTTGTGTAAGCCCTGTGTTTTGTCCTTCCACAGTCTGTAAGCCCTGTGTTGTCTGCAAAAGTGTGTGTACGCCCTGTGTGTTGCCTGCTGCAGTGTGTGTACGCGCTGTGTGTTTCCGATCACAGTGTGTGCATACCACCTACTGTGCCTGTATGTGTACACCCTGTGTGTTGCCTGCTGCAGTGTGTGTATATGCTGTGTGTTTCCGATCACAGTGTGTGCATACCACCTACTGTGCCTGTATGTGTACTCCCTGTGTGTTGCCTGCTGCAGTGTGTGTACGCGCTGTGTGTTTCCGATCACAGTGTGTGCATACCACCTACTGTGTCTGTATGTGTACTCCCTGTGTGTTGCCTGCTGCAGTGTGTGTACGCGCTGTGTGTTTCCGATCACAGTGTGTGCATCGACCTACTGTGCCTGTATGTGTATGCCCTGTGTGTTGCCTGCTGCAGTGTGTGTACGCGCTGTGTGTTTCCGATCACATTGTGTGCATAGCACCTACTGTGCCTGTATGTGTACGCCCTGTGTGTTGCCTGCTGCAGTGTGTGTACGCGCTGTGTGTTTCCGATCACAGTGTGTTCATACCACCTACTGTGCCTGTGTGTGTACGCCTTGTGTGTTTTCTACCAGAGTGTGTGTACGTGCTGTGTGTTTCCGAAAACAGTGTGTGTATGCGCTGTGTGTTTCCGATCACAGTGTGTGCATAC
>CM059194.1:86535899-86564146 GCA_030323885.1 Branchipolynoe longqiensis | reverse complement strand
CCGCATGCCGCATACCGCATGCCGCATACCGCATAGAAGGAATCATGTCATTCGCATACCGCATGCCGCATACCGCGTATAAGGAATCCTAGCTTAAGTGTGTCTACATGCTGATGCTATAAACAGCCGAGCAGCTCCGTGTAGTTGACCTACTTGCACCAGCGAGAGGGCAGCTGTAAGCCGCCGCTGTAGCACCCAGCACTGGTCCTCGCAAGCTGTTGGTGGTGCAGAATCGACGAACGCTCTAGAGGCTGCCACTCAGCGCCAGTTAGCAGAATGCCACAACAAGCACGGGCCCGTCAAGCACATGCTGAGCCGACACGCGCTCACCACCGCGTCTGTCAGAGACTGGTTATAGATCAATGTTTATCGGCACTGACTAAGTGACAGAGTTTGGTGACCCTTGTCACTGCTTGGTGACACAGTCAAGGTTTAGTGACGCTGTTAGGGGTTAGTAACGCTGTCAGGGGTTAGTGACACTATCATGGTGTAGTGACACTGTCATGGTTTTGTGACACTGACAGGGTTTAGTGACACTGCCAGGGTTTAGTGACACTGTCAGGATTTAGTGACAATGTCAGGGTTTTGTGACACTGCCAGGGTTTAGTGAGACTGCCAGGGTTTAGTGACACTGTCAGGGTTTAGTGACAATGTCAGGGTTTAGTGACAATGTCAGGGTTTAGTGACACTGTCAGGGTTTAGAGATGCAGGCCAGGGAGTACTTTCAAGCATCAGGGCCCACATAAAAACGTCAAGACGCTGTCAGCTTGAATGGATGCTGGAGCTACAGCGGTCTTAAAATAGCGCGCACACATCACGAGTCTGCATAATCAGAACCTGGCGGCCGCACACAGAACTAACTCAACGTGGAGAAGCCCTGCTCAGGGCCGAGTGCAACTAAGGACCACAATGCAATGGCTTTAACATTTCAGCGTTTAAAAAAAAGATAAATACATTATGCTGATTGCTATCAATAATCTACTTTACTGTAGTTTAATTTTAAGTCGCTTCTATTTTATATTGTTAACTTTGAAGTGAAAACATGCTCAATTAATTCTGGTTTACACACCGAAATGCTGGCGACCATAGTGTTAAGTCTAATCCTCGAATATGTGGATGTGTAGGCAGGCTATGGTGAAATCAATACAGACAAAGAGAAAGGAAGAGTATAAAGTGTAAAGAAGAAGAGAAAGTCCAGCCCTCAGGTTTATTATTTATATTGTTACATGGGTTCATTGTAGAGTATCACCCCACCGCTTTCCCCCAATGGGAATCAAACAATTTTGGCCCTACCAATAGGGATCCAGCATTCCTGGTCCCCATGGATACCAGTGGTCTGCCCACCACGACAAGCTGTATGTCTCCATGACCACCACCAACCTTGACCTTTTGGCTGTCGTGATCCCTATCCCAGCAGAGGGGGTAGGCCCTGAGTGCAATCACACCCAGACCTGCCAGCACCACTATACTATGTATATTTACATCCCACTCAAGTACCACCAGCCCTTACAAGTTACATATATATATATACATACATGCGCCTGGTCACGTACACCGATCAGTCATAGAACATTTGCATTCCCCCCTATGCCGAATATCAGAATATTTTACAATAGGTTTGAGCTATCCGTTTTCACGCATAGTATCAAAGACCCTATAATACTAAGACGGCTCACTCCTTATCTCTCCAATGGTAATGTAAATTTTGCAGTGCCACCTTGTGGTGGGTTTGATCAGCTGGCTGCTGGTTGGTGTTTCAGATGTAAACACATACAATTATATTATACATGAGATAGGTAAGTATGAATGCAGATCAATATGAAATTGCTATGAACAAATACCGATCATCATCAGCATCATCATCAGCATCGCCATCATCACACATCTTTCACATAGCACCTGTTTAACCAAGAGAACAGCCAGCGCACCAAATGGTGGGTTTGATCATTTTGAATACACAGTACAGGCTGAGTGAGCCGTCTTAGTATTATAGGGTCTTTGATAGTATTGTCGTGGGGGTGATGAAAATGGGAAATATTGTGCCTAGAGCGGGACTAGAACCCACATCTCTTTGCATTCCTGGCCAGTGTGCTAACCATTACACCACCTAGGCTCCCTGATATCAACACCCTACCCACGCCTACCTGTCTATGTGGTTACTTGCCTGAGAGGTCAGTGCAGACCACTACAGTATCACACACAGGAGCACCAATCTGCGATAAATGTTTAATGAGTGCACCAGTATCCAAGTTGGATATGTAGGATCACAGATAGGCGTTGCTGGTTCAGAAAATGTGATGCTTTCATTGGACTATGCTGCTGTAATGTAGACAGACATTAGGTAGGGTTACATTATGGCAGACACACAAAGCTCAGAGTCGTGAATAAATAAAACAACCAGCGATATGAAATCAAACAAAGCTACCCCATTACAGTGCACGGTTATGGGGAACCCCCAAACACTGCATGAAGCCACCTGGCGGCAACAAGGAACATCAACTAAGCTAGGAAAATTAAAACCTTAACAAGCAGTAACAATAAAAATAGCAATTATAAATTTAACTAGTGTTGAGCCATTCTAAGGTACTGTCGTTGGGGTGATGAAAATGGGAAATATTGCACCCACATCTATGGCATCTTTTAAATAAAGTAACCTCATACTAAAGAAAGGTAGATTATACTGCCCAATTTAATATTTATTTTAGAAAATGACAATGGATGTAACAACAAAATTGAGTCATTGTGAGATTTCCACAGAAAGCATGTGTGTACACACGTGCCTTCATGGACATGCAAGCTCAATGACGTTCCCTCGGACTGTCTCGGACACCACGTGACAAGCCAAGTCCGATTGCCGTTCGCCGCCTCTCCAGCCTATAGACCTATTTCATGTGACGTCAGCACCGGTATGTAGGTCAGTGCGCACGCCTTTTGGCTGCAGGACGACACACTGTCACACTGCAAACTCAATGGCTATGAGCAATATTCATAGAGAAAAGGTGAAATATCTCTAAAATCACACCACCTAGACACAAACCGCTTGTAACACATATAGAAAACATATTCCATGAATAGATTATATTAAATTTATATGGTTAGGGTTCTGCATTTCTATTAATTTTGAATAAAATAGACGTTTTACTCTGCGCATACTGGCAAACTCAATGCATTGTCAATGGCTGTGAGGAATCTTCATAGAGAAAAGGTGAAATATCTCTAAAACCACACCACTTAAGCCGTGTTCACACCCACAACTTTAGGCCGAACTAGATAAGGTGAACTAGATGAGGCGAACTAGTGTCGTGTCCACACACGGAGCGGATTAAAGCGGAAATTGATATCTGCGCATGAGCAAGTCCATACTAACCAGCGCCAGTTTCGGTTAATCGACGTCGGCAGAGAGAGTGTGGGTTCGACCTAGATCTGTTTCGGCTGAATTGTATTGTTTTGGAACGGTCAAAACTTCGGCTGGGCAGTGAAACCCTAAAAATAAATGCTGAAAAAAATATCTGTGCACCTCTAGCCGGTTCATAGACCAAATTATATTGTACAGTGTGACGTGCTTAATCCGCTTCAAGTAAACCGCTACCGTTCACACAAGCAAGATGGGCCGACCCAAGCTAGTTCGCTTCATTTAAACCACCACTCGAGGCGAACTAGATGAGGCGAACTAGATGAGGTGACTCAGCCCTAATCCGCCTCAACATCGGGTTCACACGGCCAATGTGAGCCGACTTAGATTAGGCGCACTAGATGAGGCGAGTTAACGCCCAGGTGTGAACACGGCTATAGAAACAAACTGTTGGGAACACATATAGAAAACATATTCAACGAATAGACCCACACACCCACACCCACACCCAACAGCGACGCCCCATCTGGCGGAGAAACCCGCAACAACCTCCCCGGCACCAGGCCGCCGGGACGCCGAGGTCACACTGACCTAGATATGGTTTCTCGACCCGCTTCCTGCAGTAGATTATACGGCACCTGGCACTTCCGGCCGGCCGCGCAGGCGCCTGCCGAGTGCATGGCGGGAGGGGGGTGTACACTGCTCTACTTGGCTGCGCCTGACCGGCGCGCCGCTAACTGCCGCGCGTCGTCTGCCCCGGCGAAATGTCGTCTGCTGACAAGAGTCACATTTCGACTGACCGAAACCAACTGCTTCACCGCAAGACTGGCTGGTGTGAACACTTCCGAAGGCAGGTTGGGTGTTGTGTGCTGTAATATTGATGAGTTTGGCAGCTGCCAGCCATATCCCGTAAGCACGGCGCCACTATTAACTTATACACACCGGTCGGCCTATTGCCACTCAGCATACACAGGCACCTAGATAAAGGATTCACCCGGTACTCGGAGTACACGGGTGAACGACAACGTAGTGTAAATACGGGCAAAAATAGCTTTAGTATGGAACAGGAAGTACAATGCCTGGCTCCAGTGTCAAATGGTTACTTATATCGGCACAGAGTTGGTGAAATAGGAGAGAATGCAAAAAGACAAGATGGCGGCCATATATGCCGTCAATTTCACTTTTAAATCTTATTAAACCAGATGTTTTATTAGATTTTTCAACTTAAAGGTAGCAGGGAAATATGAAGACATATACAAAGAATAAATGTTGCTTCTTAGATTGTGAAATTAGGCTCTCATAAAGACTCATTTCATTAGCCCGATTTTTCGACCGTTTTTATATAAGGCTGGTCTTCACCCGTGTACTGTGAGTACCGGTTGAATCTTTTATCTAACAGGCACCCAACTGCTTATCCGGCTTCCAGAAATCCGGAATTACAAGAAAAGCGACTATTTATAAAACTGGTTAAATGCAATTTGGTTCTTTACCTTTCATTGCTTATTTGATATATATATTTTAAGTATATATATATATATATATACATATATATAGGCTCTCCAGAAAACTGGCAAATCCAAAAATCCGGGCCACTTCCGGTTCCAAGCTCGCCGGCTATTTGGTCAGTAGTTATATCATAGTAGTTATATCATGTGACCAAAATGTTGAAAACCATTTAGCTAGTGAGAAGGGAAACCTTTCCTTCCTACAATTCGATCAGTTTCTCAATGAATGGCGCCCATCTACAAAGTGGAAATTCAATATGCTCGAGCAGGGCCTTCATTTGGTATTTCGTTAACCAGCAACATTCAGCTCTCAATTGCTATAAGCACTTCAACATCTGAGGGTCGGCGGTACGATTCCCCGTGCCCCCAGCTCTGCCAATTTGGATTTCCACCGCTGTGTATAACTTACAGCGTCATCAAAGGCCGGTTGCTCTCATACCATGTCTATGTGGTGTGGGAGGTTAAAAATCCCTTGGGTCAGTAAAAGTGTAGGCTTGGGCTTTCTATCAACCAGTAGTGGAATGAGGAAGACCAGTCGTCTATGACTGAAATTTCCCCTGCTTAAACAACTAATGGACCAACAAAAACAACAACAAAAACGTAGGGCGGAATGAGCAAATGGAAGTAGAGTCATGTGAAAGGAAGGTCCAAGTAATGACGGATACAACGAGATTACTACCTCGATGCGAAGAAAAGACACAACGTGATACAATATAGCTGCCACACGAATATGGCTGTGGCATGAATATGGATGTTACATGAATATGGCTGCCACATGAATATGGCCGTTACATGAATATGAACATGAACATGCTACAGGGACAGGTGGCAGGGAAGGCATTGACAGAAGAGTTAGGTAGATACTGCTTCCGGTTGAGACTGTGGGTAACAAAGACGTCGCGTGCACAATAGAAGTCACGTGACCAGCACGGCATGTAACAGGATTCCAAACGGATTCTGGTGTAGAGTGAGGCGGTCCTTGGGGAAGTGCCTGAGAGTTGTTTTGCTTTCCTGATCGTCTGGTCTGAGGGGGGCGGGAGATAGGCGGGACGGAGGCGGGCGGTAAGCGGGCGGAATGGAGGCGGGATGTGGGGAATAGAGGCGGAGAAGGCGGAGGGAGGCAGGGGGGAGAGGCGGGAGGAGGCGGACGGCGGACGGAAGGGAGGCGGCGGAATGGAGGCGGGATGGTGGGGAATAGAGGCGGGAGGGAGGAGGGGGGAGGCGGGAGAGGGGTGGGAGGCGGGCGATGGAGGCGGGATGGTGGGGAATGGAGGAGGGAATGGAGGCGGCAGGGAGGCTGGAGGGAAGGGGAGGAGGGGGGGAGGGGGCGGGGGGGGAGGGGGCGGGCGGGAGGCTGGAGGGAAGGGGAGGGGGCTGGCGGGAGGCGGGAGGGAGGTGAAGGGAGGGACATTGAGGAGGGAGGGAGGGAGGGAGGGAGGGAGGGAGGAGGGGCCGGGCGGGAGGCGGTCTGGCCCCGGTCCAGGCTGTCGATGTCGGTGCAAGCCCCAGGGAACTCTGCTTTGAAAGCCACACCTGTATACACGTCATAAGAGTCGTGCATACCTAAAGGCCCTGTCGGTTTCTCACCGGCGTGCCGGCAATGCACAAAATATTTGCAACCCGTTGACACACGTCAAACTCTTCGGCGTTTTGGGAGAAAGTTTGATGGGGCGCAGCGTGCTAGTGGCGTGTTGGTGGCGTGTTATTGGCATGCTAGTAGCATGTCATTGGCGCGTCGGTAGTGTGCCGGTGGCGTGTTGGTGGCGTGTTAGTGGCGTGCCTGTGGCACGCCGGTGGCGTGTAGGCAGTGCGTTGGTATCGTGTTAGTACTGTGTCAATGCATACACACCCGCCACCAACACGTCAAGACGCGCCGGGAACACGTCCAGACCCGCCACCAGCACGCCCAGACCCGCCGGCAACACGTACAACACGTCGAAAAATGCTGGAGCAAAGGCAATATCGCACCCACTACCCGTCGATCGGACGCGCTGACGGAACGGTCGCATTTTGGGGAAAAAAAGCCAACGTTGATCAACCTTCTAGCAGCGTTCCCCCGGCGCGCCACCAACGGATATCGACGTGTTGATAATGTGTCCGTAGCGCCCCCTCCAACCCGTCAGCATGCGTCGGGGCACGCCAAAAGTTTTGTGCAAGCACAAAACGATCGGCGCGACCTCACGCGCGCCGACGCACGCCGACGTGTCAATTCACACGTTGCTATCACTCAACGTGTACCGACGCGCCGGTAATGCGCCGGTAACGTGTCCCGATGTGTACCGACGTTTCGACCAAAAAGGCAACACGTCGATCGGCGTTGGTGGGAAACGTCGTAGTGTGACAGGGGCTTTACGCACACGACATCGCCTGATGACTGTCGCGGTCTGCCCTGACCTCTGAGGCAAGGAGCCACACACACAGGTAGGCGTGCACATGGCGATTGCACCAGGGAGCCTACCTAGGTCGTGTGATGATTAGCTAGCCATATAACTGCTAGAAGTGTGGGGTAACATCGTGCTCTAGGCAAAATATTTCCCATTTTCATCAGAGCCACAGCGCTGGTGTCATGACCAGCGCTGTGTGATCAGTAAACCTACCATGTACACGTAAGTGCATTTATGTGTGTGTAATCGTAAACATTAAATGTGTTATGGACTCACAATTCCAAGGGGGTGGGGGCGAGTGTAGTGCTAGTAGCCTGCACTGACCTCTCAGGCAAGGCACCACATAAACAGGTATGTATGCGTGGATAGAGTGATTGCATCACGGAGCCTAGGTAGTCAAATGGTTAGGATGAGATGAGTCAGCTCGCTGAGGCCGACGTCTGATCAATTCACCGAGTCTCGGACGCCGGATGTCAAGGTCAGAGGCACGGCGCAGGCAGAGTAGCGCCGTGTGTGTGACACGGGGACCAGTGTAAAATGTGTGGAATGTCGTGCAGTGTAACCGAAGCTACTACTGCAACAAGAACAGACCGAAAACAGGGCGAAAACAGGCTGAGAACAGGCTGAGAACTGTCCAAGAACAGGCCGAGTACAGCCTAAGAACTGTCCAAGAATAGGGCGAGAACAGGCCGAGTACAGCCTAAGAACTGTCCAAGAATAGGGCGAGAACAGGCCGAGTACAGCCTAAGAACTGTCCAAGAATAGGGCGAGAACAGGCCGAGTACAGCCTAAGAAATGTCCAAGAATAGGGCGAGAACAGGCCGAGTACAGCCTAAGAACTGTCCAAGAATAGGGCGAGAATATGCCGAGTACAGGCCGAGTACAGGCCCGGTACAGACCGAGTACAGGCCGCTCTCACCGAGTGCCTGCTAATTACCGGCAGAGTCGTAGCCTTCGCCAGGCGAGAGCTTTAATTTGGGATAAAATGTCCATTTAGACAGGAAACTCGTGACTGCCTTTCCTGCGGGCGACCGGAAGCTGGTGCAGCTAGGTGAGGGGCATGGGAGGCGGCGCGCCCAGGTTACGTGACTGGTAGTTACGGGCGTTTCCGGTAGACAGGTAGAGGGGCCGCTCTGTGCATATCAACCTGCCCGGGTCTGATAGGCTGCACTGTGTGTGTGCAGCACACACCTAACACACCTCACACACCACGCACCATCACCACACTCATGCAGACACACAGCCACACCTCACACACCACCACCACCTTCACACAGCCACACACCACCTCACACACCACCACCACATTCACACACACACACACACCACCACCGTAACACAGACACACCACCATCACTACCACATTCACAGTCACACATCACCACGAATCACGACCACATTCAGACACACACCGCCACACACCACTACCACCTCCACACAGACACATACAACCACGCACCATCACCACCACCACATTCACAGACAGACAAATTCACAGACACAGACACGCACCACCCCCACATTCACACAGACACTCACACGCTTCACGCACACGCCTCACACACCACCACCACATTCACAAATATACCTACAACACCACACACACCACAACCACCACTCCACACGCCTTACACACATGTACACCCCTCACACCACCACACACCATAACCACCACTCCACACACGCCTCAGATACATACTCCCCTCATACCACCACACACCCCACCACCACCACACCACACTCGCCTTACACACACGTACACCCCTCACACCACTGCAAACCACAAGCACAACCACCACACACACACAAATTGATACTTGTCGCTTCCTAGCCTGGCTCTCGGCATTATTAGGATAGGACAAGGACTGGTTAGCTCAGTGTCAGGATAATGTGACTGAGTGGGATATCGGGTCATGGTGCCGGTGGCCTAGTTTCCCAATGGGACAGCACTATAAAGTCACCATGAGTGCGCACTGTCACAAGTCGGTACCCGTCCTGATATGACCTTAGATGTTGCTAGGTCATAAAACAACAAACAAACAAACAAACCACACACCACCACCACCATTCCACACACGCCTTACACATATGTACACCCCTCACACCAGCACCCACACATGCCTTACAAACACATACACCCCTCATACCATCACACACCACCACCACTCCACACACACCTTACATATACATACACCCCTCACACCACCACACGCCCCACCACCACTCCACACATACCTTACACATATGTACACCACCACCATCACTCCACAGATGCCTTACACACAAATACACCCCTCACACCACCACACGCACGCACCTTACACACACATACACCCCTCACGCCACCACACACACACACACCTTACACACACATACACCCCTCACACCACCACACACCACCACCACACCACCACACACCACCACCACTACACACACGTACACCACATTGGGCCCTTCACTCCGCCACCTGCACAAACAGTGCCTGTACAGACCCCACTAGGAGCACCCCCCCTCTCCTCCCAGTCCGCGTCCTACAAACACATGTACCTCGCCCTGAACCATGCTGCTCGATCTGCACTGTGCCTATGGATGGATGTTACACGCGCAATTGTAACAGCCTTCTCAATATCGAGAAAATCACAATAAAAGCATTCAACTCTGACATATGCACAGCATAATAAAGCTTCATATTAAAATGGATTCTGCTAGTTTTTGGAATGTTTTGCCTGCACCAGAATCACTCAGTGACCCGCCTACCTTGGTTGCAGAATCCCTTGTTTTTAACTATAGACCCAGTCATTTTAGAGCTCAGTTGCTTCAAAGTAAAGCAAGGTAGATTATAAGGATCAACCTAATATATTTATAAAAAAATTAATAATGAGAGAAACTACACTCTTCACCCAGAGGAAAGCTGTCTCCCCCCCCCCCCCACCTGTCTGCTGGCAGTCCCTGAACAATACCGGCCAAACAGTCTTGTACGGCTCAGAGGAGGAGGGCATCGCAGCGCCTTCTACTTAGTATATGAAACAAGGCCTTAGTGTATGGAACCTGCCACATGCATCCCGCATTGGTTCCATCCAAGACAGGCTGGAACCTGCCACATGCAGCCTGCATTGGTTCCATCTCGGACAGGCTGTGACCTGCCACATGCAGCCTGCATTGGTTCCATCTCAGAAAGGCTGGAAGTTGCCACATGTAGCCTGCATTGACTCCATCCCAGACAGGCTGGAACCTGCCACATGCAGCCTGCATTGGTTCCATCTCAGGCAGGTTGGAACCGGCCACATGCAGCCTACATTGGTTCCATCTCAGACAGGCTGGAACCTGCCACATGTAGCCTGCATTGACTCCATCCCAGACAGGCTGGAACCTGCCACATGCAGCCTGCATTGGTTCCATCTCAGGCAGGCTGGAACCTGCTAGTCACCGCCTTAGTAGGCTTACCCAACTGTCCTATTGAACACCCCCATTTTATAGTCGGGCTCATTGGTGTGGTCGAGGGGTAGTGCAGTGACTTCGTAAAGTTGACGATTGGGGAATCCCCATCACATTTGTCGTACAATGACGTCATTATTGTTTATATCTTATGGGAGGACTGTGACTATGGCATTGCGTCACAGCTAGAAAACCACACAGCAGTAGCAAGCTAACCATGTATGGTCCCTAAAACAGTGCCTCTTGTAGATCCAGAGATATTTCTTTGCAATTGCTAGTTAAAAAATAAGTAATTTGTTAACTAGAGCATGACCTAGTAATGAATCGACTGAGCTACGAAATCCCGACCCTGTGTGAGGAGGTACATTGTGAAGTGATCACATTATACAGTGTAACTGTAACACAATGTGCTGTAGACAATGTGTGGCGGTAGTGTTAGACACTGTAACACACGGTGTTGCAGACACTGTGTAGTGGTAGTGTTAAAATATGTAATACAAGGTGGTGTAGACACTGTGTAGTGGTAGTGTTACACACTGTAACACAAGGTGTTGTAGACACTGCGTAGTGGTAGTGTTACACACTCCAACACAAGGTTTTGTAGACACGGTGTAGTGATAGTGCTACACTGTAACACAAGGTGTTATAGACACTGTGTAGTGGCAGTGTTACACACTGTAACACAAGGTGTATAGACACTGCGTAGTGGTACTGTTACACACTGTAACACAAGGTGTTGTAGACACGGTGTGGTGGTAGTGTTACACACTGTAACACAAGGTGTTGTAGACACTGCGTAGTGGTAGTGTTACACACTGTAACACAAGGTGTTGTAGACACTGTGTAGTGGTAGTGTTACACACTGTAACACAAGGTGTCGTAGACACTGTGTAGTCGTAGTGTTACACACTGTAACACAAGGTGTCGTAGACACTGTGTAGTCGTAGTGCTACACACTGTAACACAATGTGTCGTATACACTGTGTAGTGGTACTGTTACACTCTGTAACACAATGTGTTGTAGACACTGTGTAGTGGTAGTGTTACACAATGTAACACGAGGTGTTGTAGACACTGTGTAGTGGTAGTGTTACACACTGTAACACAAGGTGTTGTAGACACTGTGTATTGGTAGTGTTACACACTGTAGCACAAGGTGTTGTAGACACTGTGTGGTGGTAGTGCTACACACTGTAACACAAGGTGTTGTAGACACTGTGTGGTGGTAGTGTTACACACTGTAACACAAGGTGTTGTAGACACTGTGTGGTGGTAGTGTTACACACTGTAACACAAGGTGTTGTAGACACTGTGTAGTGGTAGTGTTACACACTGTAACACAAGGTGTTGTAGAACATGTGTAGTGGTAGTGTTACACACTGTAACACAAGGTGTTGTAGAACTGTGTCACACTGAACACAAGGTGTTGTACACGGTAGTGGTAGTGTTACACACTGTAACACAAGGTGTTGTAGACACTGTGTGGTGGTAGTGTTACACAATGTAACACAAGGTGTTGTAGACACTGTGTAGTGGTAGTGTTACACACTGTAACACAAGGTGTTGTATACACTGTGTGGTGGTAGTGTTACACACTGTAACACAAGGTCTTGTAGACACTGTGTAGTGGTAGTGTTACACACTGTAACACAAGGTGTTGTATACACTGTGTAGTGGTAGTGTTACACACTGTAACACAAGGTGTTGTAGACACTGTGTGGTGGTAGTGTTACACAATGTAACACAAGGTGTTGTAGACACTGTGTGGTGGTTGTGCTACACACTGTAACACAAGGTGTTGTAGACACTGTGTGGTGGTAGTGTTACACACTGTAACACAAGGTGTTGTAGACACTGTGTGGTGGTAGTGTTACACTCTGTAACACAAGGTGTTGTAGACACTGTGTAGTGGTATCATTACACACTGTAACACAAGGTGTTGTAGACACTGTGTGGTGGTAGTGCTACACACTGTAACACAAGGTGTTGTAGACACTGTGTGGTGGTAGTGTTACACACTGTAACACAAGGTGTTGTAGACACTGTGTGGTGGTAGTGTTACACAATGTAACACAATGTGTTGTAGACACTGTGTAGTGGTAGTGCTACACACTGTAACACAAGGTGTTGTAGACACTGTGTAGTGGTAGTGTTACACACTGTAACACAAGGTGTTGTAGACACTGTGTGGTGGTAGTGTTACACAATGTAACACAAGGTGTTGTAGACACTGTGTAGTGGTAGTGCTACACACTGTAACACAAGGTGTTGTAGACACTGTGTAGTGGTAGTGTTACACACTGTAACACAAGGTGTTGTAGACACTGTGTGGTGGTAGTGTTACACAATGTAACACAAGGTGTTGTAGACACTGTGTAGTGGTAGTGCTACACACTGTAACACAAGGTGTTGTAGACACTGTGTGGTGGTAGTGTTACACACTGTAACACAAGGTGTTGTAGACACTGTGTAGTGGTAGTGTTACACACTGTAACACAAGGTGTTGTAGACACTGTGTAGTGGTACTGTTACACACTGTAACACAAGGTGTTGTAGACACTGTGTAGTGGTACTGTTACTGTGCATGTACAGTGTGTGCATGTATCGATCCACACAGTATTACACACAGTGTGTAATAGCGTGTAGCATAAGGTGTCATGATTGGGGCAGATAAACACTGCCACTGGTCTGCTACGGTTCGCAGTGTTCAGGATGCGCCGAGCTGTGTGCAGGGCTGACGGGGTACGGGATGTTGAGGGTTAATAATAGCTGGCGATAACTTAGTGGGAGGCGGGCCAGCCTCCCGCACCTGGTAAATATAGACCGCCACCAGGAGAGGCCCATAGGAACACTGTCAGCCCCACTCTGTCACTGTCAGCCTCACAATGACACTGTCAGCCCCACTCGGACACTGTCAGCCCCACTCGGACACTGTCAGCCCCACTCTGACACTGTCATCCCCACTCTGACACTGTAGGCCTCACAATGAAACTGTCAGCATCACTCTGACACTGTCAACCTCACTCTGACACTGTCAGAACCACTGTGACAACCCTCTGAAACTGTCAGCCTCACACTGACAACACACTGACAGTGTCAGCTCCACTCTGATACTGTCAGCCTTAACCTCAGACTGACACTGTCAGCTCCACACTGACAGCCCTACGACACTGTCAGCTTCACACTGACAACACTCTGACACTGTCAGCCGAACTCTGGCACTGTCAACCTCAAGCTGACAATACATTGACACTGTCAAATTCACACCAACAATCGACTGACACTGTCAGCCTACCTCTGATACTGCCAGGCCCAAACTAACACACACTGGCAAATGTAAGCTGCTACTCTGACACTGTCAGCCGCACACCAGTAGCCGGCCACCTAGTGACACTGAATATACAGCTTTACAAAAACAACAATCAAAGACATCACTATTTCTCCAGAGAAAGGCATGAATATTCAGACGGGGTGAGATAAATAAACCCCATAAATAATATTACAGTTTAAGTATATATATACTGCACAGAAAATATACTTCGATTTTCGGAACTTTTCAGATTTAAGAATTTCGGGTAAGGGAGTAGGAACCTGTACCTATTTCAGGGATGAAAGTGATCTCCGGCCCAAATCGTGAAAACCAAGCCGAGATTATTACCGTATTTACACCGATGGCGAATTTCAGTGAAAACGCGGGTTTCTTCCCATATCAGGGAATTGCCGAAAAATGATGGAAATCAGGTTAAAACTATTCTTGTTGTGGTTATATTATCGCCCATACATAACTATTTGTTTGGGTTTTATGTTCTAGAAACAATTTTAGTCGTAAGAACGGGATTCAAACTAAGCACCTGTTCTCACATACATCCTGATTGCTTGGCATTCACATTAATCGGTAAATATTACAAAACGCGGAAATCCACGAAATCGCTGAGATCTTTCATCCCTGCTATTTAAAAATTGTAGATAATGCATTATGTGAATATAATGGATATTTGATATAATTCGTCACTGCTGTATCGTGTATTTGAAATAACAATGACTTTATCAATTCACACAGTATAAATCGGAACTAAAATCGAGGGAACAGAACCTCAAATCAGAAGCTAATTGCCAAATGTAACCAAATAAAAAAAAATTAAGTTAAAATATTAAATAAAGAATTAGAGTGATTAAAAACCACAATCTAATTGTTCGAACAAACCCACCACTTTAAATCCAACTTGAATCTCTCTTTATGCTAGCCATGACACCGGCTTTGAGTCTTGCCAATATGCTCCCACACCGGGCAACCAGATGGGCAAAAAGTCATGGGTTCGAATCCCGACCTACTCAAACCAATGACTTACAAAAGTTAACCTTATCACGACCTAGCTGACACTCGGCATTACTGGAATAGGATAAGGACTGGTTTGCTCAGTATCAGGATAATGTGACTGAGTGGGATATGGGTCATGGTGCCGGCGCCCTGGTCTCCCAGTGGGGCAGGACTAAATAAAGTCACCATGAGTGTGCACTGTCACAAGTCGGCACCCATCCTCATATGACATTAAATGTTGCTAGGATGGAAAACCCCAACAAAAATATCCTCCCCGGGTGTTGCCTGGATAATTCTATTAAGAGGCGTGTGAAATCCCACCGTGTCTAAAACAACAAACTAACAAAGTTCCACAAAAGGTTCAAAACATACTAGCGCCAACAAATAGCACTATTTTCATTTCTTGAAGTTTATACTGCCTATCATGGATAAGTCTGAATAGTCTTGTTTTCACCATTAGACTGTTGGCCGATAGAAAGCCCCAGCCTACACTTTTACCAACCCAAGGGATTTTTAACCTCCTACACCTAATGCACATGGTCTGAGAGCAACTGACCTTTGATGTCGCTGTAAGTCATACACAGCGGTGGTACGTTAAAAAAATTAACTAGATGTGAGTTGAGTGCCCACTTCTCGCTTAGCAGATCATGAGATTCAAACCCCGAGTTCTAATACCGACTGAGTCAAACCAATAACTTAACAACATATACTTGTCACTATGTATCCTGGCACTCAGCCTTACCAGGATAGCACAAGGAGCAGTGGAATGAGGAAGACTACTTATCTGTAGTTAAAATTTCCCTTCCATAATCAATAATTGTAATAACTTCCTTTATTTAATTTGTCAATGAAACTTGTTGATTGCACAACAAAAAGAAGGAATCCCCCCAATTTCTACCCCACCAATCCAATAATAATATCAGGAATTGGCGGTATGTGGTTGCCATAGATACGGTGTGGACAGTTGGCTGGTTCACCCCCGGGGTGTGGATGCAGCCCCGACAAAATAGCCTCGTTACCCAGGTGTCACAAAGTACCAGCCACTTGTTGGTAGCTGTGGTATCACACTAAGGAACTGACAGTAACTGACAGTAGCTGTCAGTAACTGACACCAACTGGTAGAAACTGACAGTAGGTGATTGTACCCACCAAAAACTGACAATAACCACCAATCACTGACAGAAAACCATCAGTAACTGACAGTAACTGACAATAATTGACACTAATCGACTGCAATCACCAGTAACTGAAGTAGCTGAGAAAAATTGACAGCAAATGACAATATTTGGCAATAACTGACAGTAAGCACCAATCACTGACGGAAAACCACCAGTAACTGACAGTGACTGAAAATAATTGACAGTAATCGACTGCAATCACAAGTAACTGAAGTAGCTGAGAAAAATTGGCAGTAAATGACAATATTTGGCAATAACTGACAGTAACCACCAGTGGTTGGCAGGAGCTATCAATAATTGGCAGTAATTAGCAGTAACTGACAACAGCTGAATGCAACTGATATAGACTAGCAACAGTTGACAGTAACAACCGGTAACTGACAGTAGCTGAAAACAGTAAGAATAACTTTCTCTTCCTCTGCATTTAAATCTTGACTTCGTAATTCTTGAACTAAATAAAGAAAATGCCAAATGTGTCAACATGAACTTGTTCATGGATGAAAGTGGTCTCCGGAAAAAAAGCGGAAATGCTGATATTCACCCATTGGTTTAGCATTGTCAGGGAATCGCGGAAAATTCCCGGAAGTCAGGTTTCATACAAATACGTTTGAAGCACGTATTAGTAGTATACGCTGATAGTGCTGCGCGTCTGCGCAACACATTAGTATACGCTGATGGTGCTGCAGCATAAAACAACATATTAGTATACACTTATAGTGCTGCGGCGTTTGAACACTGTATTAGTACACACTTACAGTGCGGGGGTGTTTGAACAACGTATTAGTATACACTTATAGCTACAGGAAAAATCCCGGAAATCCGCGAAATCGCGGAGATCTTACATCCCTGTAAAAGATATATATAACCAATGCCTCATGAACGCTACCCATTCCCTAGCCATGTTATTAACCATCAGATATATACAATTATTTAATGAATAAAACAAGTAAAATCTACTCTGAGTATAGTCCTAAATGTAGATTTGTCTAGATCTAAATGCAGATGGTACATCTTAATTTATGATGTTTCTTTAATTTGGTATTCTAACTTTCAAACTGTGGCTGAAATGTGTTAAAACAAACAAATAGATTTCAAAGCTGCACTCAATGGCTTAGTGCGGGTTTGTTTGGCTTTTACACATCCCACAATGCACCGCGTCGCTGGAATTACGAACTCGTCTATAGCAGACATTGTACATGCTGGACACCAGCAACAGATACACCGGGTCATGGCTGCAGTGATAATAGCAGATGATAATAGTGGTTATATTGCAGGCCAGGTACCAGCAGCAAACACACCTGAAGATAAACTAATAGTACTAATAGTGTACATACCACATGCTGGGTACTAGCAATAAACACATGAGAATGAGGCCCACATTATTAATAGTTCACTTTTTTTTTTTTTCTTGAAGATTTATACTGCCTATCATGGATAAGTCTGAATAGACTTGTTTTCACCATTAGACAGTTTGTCGATAGAAAGCCTGAGTCTACACTTTTACTGACCCAAGGGATTTTTAACCTCCCACACCACATAGACATGGTATGAGAGCAACTGGCCTTTCATGTCGCTGTAAGTTATACACAGCGGTGGAAATCCAAATTGGCAGAGGTGGGGGCACGGGGAACACAACATGCTGGGTACCAGCAGTAGACAAACCTGAATTGGTACTAATAGTGTACATACAATATGCTGGATACCAGCGATAAACAAACCTGAATAAGGCCCACATTACTAATAGTGTCCATATCGCATCCCAGGTACCAGCGGCAGACAAACCTGAATAAGGTCCATAGTACTAATAGTGTACATACAATATGCTGGATACCAGCGATAAACAAACCTGAATAAGGCCCACATTACTATTAGTGTCCATATCGCATCCCAGGTACCAGCGGCAGACAAACCTGAATAAGGTCCATAGTACTAATAGTGTACATACAATATGCTGGATACCAGCGATAAACAAACCTGAATAAGGCCCACATTACT
This sequence comes from Branchipolynoe longqiensis, assembly GCA_030323885.1. Lineage (NCBI taxonomy): Eukaryota > Metazoa > Annelida > Polychaeta > Phyllodocida > Polynoidae > Branchipolynoe > Branchipolynoe longqiensis. The sequence continues at coordinate 86,545,979 of CM059194.1, read as the reverse complement.
AATAGTGTCCATATCGCATGCCAGGTACCAGTGGCAGACAAACCTGAATAAGGTCCATAGTACTAATAGTGTACATACAATATGCTGGATACCAGCGATAAACAAACCTGAATAAGGCCCACAGTACTAATAATGTTCATACAACATTCTGGGTACCAGCGACAGATCAGTTCAAGTAGCCACCCGAGTAACTCAGTGATAGCCTCTGTACACAGGTACCAGGTTGCGTTAGCTCGGGGCTAGACACTCTCTACCCGAACTGGTCCCTTCACCCACCACCACGACCACTATGCAGGTGTGGAAAGCTCAGTTCAAGTCACGTGAAGCTGTGGCCTATCACAGGACACCCTGGGTAGGAATCATCTCCTTTCTCACTCCCACCCCTCTACCCGCCCCTCCCCCACTAACCCCTCCCTCCCCCACCACCACACACACGTCTCACTAGACCGGTGTCGCAGTTTCCGCCGTCCGCCAGTTTCCGCGGTACGCATACACTCAAATGCATTGTCAATGGCCGTGAGCAATCTTCATACAGAAAAAGTGAAATATCTCTAAAACCACACCACCTAGAAACAAATCGCTTGGTACACATATAGAAAACATCTTTACCAAAAAGATTATATTAAATTTATAAGGTTAGGGTTCTTGATTTCTATTAATTTTGAATAAAACTAATGTTTTGCACTGCGCATACCGTCAAACTCAAGGCATTGTCAATGGTCGTGAGCAATCTTCATACAGAAAATACAGAAAAAGTGAAATATCTCTAAAACCACACCACCTAGAAACAAATCGCTTGGTACACATATAGAAAACATCTTTACCAAAAACATTATATTAAATTTATAAGGTTAGTTGCAATGTTGTTAGATTTTGACCCATGCGCAGAAGCGATGCATACCGCGGAAACTGGCGGACGGCGGAAACTGCGACACCGGACGTGGTGGCCGAATCGGTAGAGCGCAGGCTTCCCATGCAGCAGATCAGGTATTCGAATCACAGCCGAGTCAAACCAATGACTTACAAAATTGATACTTGTTGCTACCTAGCCTGGCACTCGGCAATAATAGCAGAGGACAAAAGGACTGGTTAGCACAGAATGCGACTGAGTAGGAAACCGGATCATGGTGCCAGCAGCCTGGTATCCCAGTGGGACAGCACTATAAAGACGCTGTAAGTGCGCAGTGTCACGGACAAGTCGATACCCGTCCTTATATGACTTTACATGTTGCCAGGACGTAAACCCCCAAATTCACCTCTCAGTTCATCTTCTTGTCACCTCGTTCAACCAACAAACCTGTTTGTTTGTTTGTTGTTTTACGTCCTAGCAACATCTAAGGTCATATCAGGACGGGTACCGACTTGTGACAGTGGGCACTCATGACGACTTTATAGTGCTGCCCCACTGGAAGACCAGCCCACCAGCACCATGACTTGATATCCCACTCAGTCACATTATCCTGACACTGAGCCAACCAGTCCTTGCCCTATCCTAATAATGCCGAGCGCCAGGCTAGGAAGCAACAAGTATCAATTTTTAAGTCATTGGTTTAACTCGACCAGGGTTCGACCCCACGACCTACCAACACAGGAGACGGACGCTCTAACTTCACTTATAGGCAATGTACAAGGAACGTCTTGGCATCAGCTCCTGAGTTTAATTATATATTTAATGCCGCAAATATATTATACAATGCGCTATAAATATATATCCATATATATACACAGTAACGCCCCGAATTAACGTGAATTTGGATATCACGCGATGAGTCATTGGCATCTTTTTACTAAAGTATTAATTTGTGTTTCTATTTCGACTGAAACAACAACGATTTGTTCGTAGAATTAATTAATTCAAAGGTAATTTACTTGCAAGTGGTGTTCTCTGTGGCAGAGTGGTTAGAGGGTCTGACTTTTTCTAGGTCAGACTCCTAATCTGAAGGTCGGTGGTTCGATTCCCCGTGCCCCCACATCTGCCACTTTGGATTTCCACCGCTGTATATAACCTACAGCATCATCAAAGGCCGGTTGCTCTCATACCATGTGTATGTGGTGTGGGAGGTTAAAAATCCCTTGGGTCAGTAAAAGTGTAGGCTCGGGATTTCTATCGACAAACTGTCTAATGGTGAAAACAAGTCTATTCAGACTTATCCATGATATGCAGTATAAAACTTAAGTCAATCTTCAATCAAGACGATAGACTGATTTTCTTGAAGTCCGATTTAGTGTGACCCCGACTTGCTCATAATGACATTTTATTTGGCCTCAAAATGATCACGATATAACAGGGCCATACTGTACAGTGGTTGGTCTTACGGAGTAAAATAATAATAATAATTGCATATTGCATATTTAAACCTAGCAGAGACAAACCACTTACAAAATGTATACTTGTTGATACCTAACCTGTTTCTGGCATTAATAGGAAAGGACAAGGACTGGTTTGCTCAGTATTAGGATAATGTGACTGAGTGGGATATCTACCAGTGGTGCAACACTATTAAATAGTAATGAGTGTGCTCTGTGATAGTTAGTGCCTGTCCTAATATTACCTTAAATATTGCGAAGACATAAATCCCCAACAAACAAACCTCCTGTGTGGCATGAATATTTTTGTTTTTTGTTGTAAATATAGTTTATTCATTGAATAAAGTCTTTTGTCAGCGCGTGGCACTGGTCTTCCAGCCATGTGACAATACAGTTATTTACAATATATGCAGCTAGCCCAAATCAGCTGAACTAACAATATCAAACATTCAAAGGCTTACATATGGTATAGTTTGACAATTCACATAAAAAAATAGCAGTTATATGTTGTATTCCTACACACTTGATACATACATGTGTATTGATTAGACCTTTACATTACGGAGTGGTTAGGTACATAGTTTTCCTTCATAGGTTTGTATGCCTACTATGTTGTGAATTGCAAAACTATCATGTTGTTGGAGTTAACATTTTGAGATGGAGTGAGTGTTAGTAGAATAGTTTGTTTATTCTGTTAGATAGAGTGTGGTTAGCTTATAGGGTTATGCTTAAAAGGTTAATACCTCAGGTGTTTTTTTTGACTACATGAAGTAGTTTGAGTAAGTAGGTTGTTAGTAATGATGGGATAAACAATGCTTGGAGGATTGTATGTTTCAGTCATTTAGTAGTCTAGTACAGACTTTATTAGTGTCTATGTTTGTAAAAAGACCCCATAATACCAAGGTTTTTGGAAACTTATGGAAAAGTCATGTATAACGATATAAATTGTATATTACATCGAGTGCAGCAGACTTATATAGTGGACAAAGCGTTGTGAACTCTAGGTTACACGGTTCCTACACTTTGGGCTGAACACAGGTCCCTAACTTTCCAGTTCTTTAAGCCATCATTTTCAAATACTTTTCAAGGACCATGAGCCACCATGTACCAGTATGTTTAAACCTATTTAGCTATGTGTTGTCGTGTGTTGTTATGTGTCACTGGTTGCACTTCGCTGAAATGTAATATGATATATGAAATAACCAAACCGTCACCTTTTTTGCTGTCCATGATTTTCCATAAGTTTCCAAAAACCTTAGAAAAATTAACCCCCAAAAACAACTAATTCTAAAGGCCTGGGAAAATTTAGTTTGAATTTCCAAAACTTTCCACTAGCCGCCACATTTACAGCATCTGATCAATGATACATTTGCCGCCCAAGAAAGAACAACAAAACCCACGCATCTTAGCAACTTGCCAAGCATGGATTTAAAACGAAGAGCATACAGAAACTCACCTAGTGTGTGGCGGCCTTACATAGTAGTGACAGTGCCACACTGTGACAGTGTGACAGTGTGACAGTGTGACAGGATGATATGGTCACAGTTAAACACAGTCAGAAAATATACTAATGTGGTGAATACTCTCACAGTGCGACAGCGAGACAGTATGGCTGTGTGACAGTGCCATGTTGTGACAGCGCCATGTTGTGACAGTGCGACACTGTGACCGATGATTAAGAAACAGTGTCACCGTGAGACAGTATGGAACTGTGTCAGGATGACCCGGTCAAATTTAAACTGAAACTCCCCCCAATGTGGTAGGTACTGTGACAGTGCGGCAGCCAGACAGTATGGCAGTATGACAGTGTAACATTGTGACAGTGTCACAGGTGACAAAGAGACAGTGTCACAGTGAGACAGTAGGACACTGTGACAGGCTGACCATGTTAAATCTAAACCCCTAATGCGGTAGGTAGGTACCGTGATAGAGAGACAGCGAGATAGTATGACTGTGTGACAGCATCACACTGTCACAGCGCCACACTGTCACAGTACCACACTGTCACAGTGCCACACTGTCACAGCAACACACTGTCACAGCGTCATACTCACAGCGCCACACTGACACAGCGTCACACTGTCACAGCGCCACACTGTCACAGCGCCACACTGTCACTTCGCCACACTGTCACAGCTCCACACTGTCACAGTGCCACACTGTGACAGCGCCACACTGTTACAGCTCCACACTGTGACAGCGCCACACTGTGACAGCGCCACACTGTGACAGCGCCACACTGTGACAGCGCCACACTGTGACAGTGCCACACTGTGACAGCGCCACAATGTGACAGTGTCACAATGTGACAGCGCCACAATGTGACAGCACCACACTGTTACAGCTCCACACTGTCACAGTGCCACACTGTGACAGCGTCCTACTGTGACAGCGCCACACTGTAACAGCACCACACTGTGACAGCACCATACTGTCACAGCTCCACACTGTAGCAGTGCCACACTGTGACAGCGCCACACTGTGACAGCGCCACACTGTCACAGCGCCACACTGTCACAGCGTCACACTGTCAGTCACAGCGCCACACTGTGACAGCGCCACACTGTGACAGCGCCACACTGTGACAGCGCCACACTGTGACAGCGCCACACTGTGACATCAGCACAGTGTCACAGGGCGACAGAGGGGTGAGAAGGCGGGTTGAGAGGGGTGCACCTACCTGGTGATGGCAATGTCAGCCTTCTGGTGTGCTATTTGCGCCGATCTTTGAGCAGCCGACACTGCGTTCTCCACTCTCTCCCGCATCTTTGACGATCGTATCAAAAATAACTTAGATTTCTTCCCTGACGATATCAAAATATTATTCTTGTATTTGCCTTCTTCCTTCGTACCATCCTTGAAGGTGGTGACCCCATAGCCATACTTCTTGTTGTTGTACCACTCCCCTTCGTACTTGAGTCCGTCGGACCGTTCACTGATCCCAAACCCGGACCTCTTGTCGTTCTTCCACTCGCCCATGTACGTCTCCGTCACGTTGACGTCATTAATGTCATCCTGGCTGACGAAGCTCAGATTCGAGTCGGTGTACATAGAGGCGCTAGTCACCCCCGATGCTGACGAATCTGCGCTCGCGTTGCTGATGTTGCTCACCGTGCTGCGCACTGACCCTGTGGGTCTGCGCGGCGAGTCCTTGATGTCACCTGTGCTTTTTTGTTTCCTAAGTTTAAGACCATTTAGTATACCTTTCCTTAGACTTGTCCTCCCATGCTTGTCGAACAGAGACCGCCGGCGCTGGGTCGGCGATTCGTCGCTGCGGGCCTTCAGTACGAAACCGCCGCGACTCTCGTCCACCTTCCGGTCGCGGTCCTTGACCACGTGATCGTCCTCGGCCTCGCTGCGCAGTGACGTCAGCGAGGCCCGCAGCGCCTTGGGCCGGTAGTGGGACGCCAGGCCGTAGGGCACGCTGTGCCGTACGCCGTAGCCGTGCCGCATGCCGCGCAGCCATTGGCCCTGGTAGGAGCCTGCAAGAGAAGGGCCGTATTAGTGGTCGTAGGCACGCGTAGGGGGCTTACAGGGCTATATGTGTGGTAGGACACCCACGTAGGGGGCTTACTGGTCAACATGTAGTGTGGTAGGATACACGCGTATGGGCTTACAGGGCAACATGTAGTGTGGTAGGATACACGGGTAGGGGGCTTACAGGGAAACATAGTATTGCAGGACACACATGTAGGGGGATTACAAGGTTACATGTAGTGTGGTAGGACACACATGTAGGGGGCTTACAGGGACATGTAGTGTGGTAGGACATACATGTAGTGTGGTAGGACATACATGTAGGGGGCTTACAGGGAAACATGTAGTGTGGTAGGACATACATGTAGGGGGCTTACAGGGTTACATGAAGTGTGGTAGGACATACATGTAGGGGGCTTACAGGGATACATGAAGTGTGGTAGGACATACATGTAGGGGGCTTACAGGGAAACATAGAGCATTGTAGGACATACATGTAGGGGGATTACAGGGTTACATGAAGTGTGGTAGGACATACATGTAGGGGGCTTACAGGGTTACATGTAGTGTGGTAGGACACATGTAGGGGGCTTACAGGGTTACATGAAGTGTGGTAGGACATACATGTAGGGGGCTTACAGGGAAACATAGAGCATTGTAGGACATACATGTAGGGAGATTACAGGGTTACATGAAGTGTGGTAGGACATACATGTAGGGGGCTTACAGGGAAACATAGAGCATTGTAGGACATACATGTAGGGAGATTACAGGGTTACATGAAGTGTGGTAGGACATACATGTAGGGGGCTTACAGGGAAACATAGAGCATTGTAGGACATACATGTAGGGGGATTACAGGGTTACATGAAGTGTGGTAGGACATACATGTAGGGGGCTTACAGGGAAACATAGAGCATTGTAGGACATACATGTAGGGGGCTTACAGGGAAACATGAAGTGTGGTAGGACATACATGTAGGGGGCTTACAGGAAACATAAAAAAAAAAACAAAAAAACATGAAGTGTGGTAGGACATACATGTAGGGGGCTTACAGGGAAACATAGAGCATTGTAGGACATACATGTAGGGGGCTTACAGGGTTACATGAAGTGTGGTAGGACATACATGTAGAGGGCTTACAGGGAAACATGAAGTGTGGTAGGACATACATGTAGGGGGCTTACAGGGCAACATAGAGCATTGTAGGACATACATGTAGGGGGCTTACAGGGTTACATGTAGTGTGGTAGGACATACATGTAGGGGGCTTACAGGGCTACATGAAGTGTGGTAGGACATACATGTAGGGGGATTACAAGGTTACATGTAGTGTGGTAGGACACATGTGATGGGGGCTTACAGGGCAACATGGAGTGTGGCAGGACATACATGTAGGGGACTTACAGGGAAACATGAAATGTGGCAGGACATACATGTAGGGGACTTACAGGGAAACATGAAATGTGGCAGGACATACATCTAGGGGACTTACAGGGAAACATGAAATGTGGCAGGACATACATGTAGGGGACTTACATGGAAACATGTAGTGTGGTAGGACACATGTGATTGGGCTTACAGGGCAACATATTGTGTGGTAGGATGCACACAGAGGGGGCTTACAGAGCAACACAAACTGGTATAACACCCCCAGGGCTTAGAGGTCTACATATATTGTGGCAGGACAAGTGGGGCTTACATGCCTATACCTACTGTAACGGGGTATGTGGTGTTTACAAGCACACACACTGCAGCAGGCAACACACAGGGCGTACACATACAGGCACAGTAGGTGGTATGCACACACTGTGATCGGAAACACACAGCGCGTACACACACTGCAGCAGGCAACACACAGGGTGTACACATACAGGCACAGTAGGTGGTATGCACACACTGTGATCGGAAACACACAGCGCGTACACACACTGCGGCAGGCAACACACAGGGTGTACACATACAGGCACAGTAGGTGGTATGCAGACACTGTGATCGGAAACACACAGCGCGTACACACACTGCAGCAGGCAACACACAGGGCGTACACATACAGGCACAGTAGGTGGTATGCACACACTGTGATCGGAAACACACAGCGCGTACACACACTGCAGCAGGCAACACACAGGGCGTACACATACATGCACAGTAGGTGGTATGCACACACTGTGATCGGAAACACACAGCGCATACACACACTGTTTTCGGAAACACACAGCACGTACACACACTCTGGTAGAAAACACACAAGGCGTACACACACAGGCACAGTAGGTGGTATGAACACACTGTGATCGGAAACACACAGCGCGTACACACACTGCAGCAGGCAACACACAGGGCGTACACATACAGGCACAGTAGGTGCTATGCACACAATGTGATCGGAAACACACAGCGCGTACACACACTGCAGCAGGCAACACACAGGGCATACACATACAGGCACAGTAGGTCGATGCACACACTGTGATCGGAAACACACAGCGCGTACACACACTGCAGCAGGCAACACACAGGGAGTACACATACAGACACAGTAGGTGGTATGCACACACTGTGATCGGAAACACACAGCGCGTACACACACTGCAGCAGGCAACACACAGGGAGTACACATACAGGCACAGTAGGTGGTATGCACACACTGTGATCGGAAACACACAGCGCGTACACACACTGCAGCAGGCAACACACAGGGCGTACACATACAGGCACAGTAGGTGGTATGCACACACTGTGATCGGAAACACACAGCGCGTACACACACTGCAGCAGGCAACACACAGGGCGTACACATACAGGCACAGTAGGTGGTATGCACACACTGTGATCGGAAACACACAGCATATACACACACTGCAGCAGGCAACACACAGGGTGTACACATACAGGCACAGTAGGTGGTATGCACACACTGTGATCGGAAACACACAGCGCGTACACACACTGCAGCAGGCAACACACAGGGCGTACACACACTTTTGCAGACAACACAGGGCTTACAGACTGTGGAAGGACAAAACACAGGGCTTACACAAACTGTGGCAGACAACACACAGGGCTTACACAAACTGTGGCAGACAACACACAGTGCTTACACAAACTGTGGCAGACAACACACAGGGCTTACACAAACTGTGGCAAACAACACACAGGGTTTACACACTGAGGGGAGCACGCTGTGTAGATAAGGATTGACAGAACGCAGAATGTCACAGGTGAGGCTTGGCAGAAGCAATGGTAGCAGGAATACTGAACAGAGGTTTGCCCTGCCATACATATAAACACTACTTGCGTAAATAATTAACAACCACTTTTCATTACTTTTAGATACTTGATGTAGCAGATACATAACTGGAGAACATTAATCAATATTCAGCATGCCACAGTTAGGCCAAATATAAAACAATTGGTGATCATTCTTTTGATCACACATATCAGGGTCGGGCGGGTTGATTTTATTTTATTATATAAAGTATGGCTACGTAAGGAAGGAAGGATAGAGACACGTGTTGGGTCGGACACTTTTATTGAGCGTCTGGGCAAGCGAGATAACAGGCATACCGGTAAAAGTTTGAAATCTAGTATGGAAGTGACTTGCCGGGCAGATTAGCGCCGGAAAGCGCCCGGTGGTGGCGCTAGTAGTGGGCAACCGGGGCAAATCTGGGCAAGTCAGCGATTGGACAATAATAATATATCGAAGTAACATGATGGAATAATAATAATAACGATACTCCGCCTATTTATATCTGCATAATTCATTATACGTACTATATTTTTTTAAGTATAAAAAAAAAGAAGAAATTGGACCACCCTAAACCGATAAGTATGTATAATGTCTGCTGTATAATGTAGATCTATATAATATGTAACTGCACAGATTGTGTGCTGACAAAAGTTGAATTGCTGCTAGCCCGATGCATTTCTAACAGTTAAAAAAAGAAATCAGGGAGGAGTGATTTTTCCGGCACGGGCGAAGGCGATCACCAATTTAAAAAATTTGTATTTGGCCTTACTTAGTCATTTATTCACAGTCACAACGTAACTTATTCTCAACGTCACAGCATCACTTCGTGACCCTTCGTCAGTGTCACTTCATGTGTCACGGTGTCACTTGGCGTGTCACAGTCACTTGTCTCAGTGGCGACACTTTCAGGTCCACAATGTTCACGCAGTTATGTAAACTAAGCCGGTGTGAGATAATATTGTGACTCCCTTAATAAGGTGACCCCACCAGTCACTTCATTATATGCACAATAATGCCGCTCCCCTATCATATATGCTATACC
>CM059194.1:86501232-86535399 GCA_030323885.1 Branchipolynoe longqiensis | reverse complement strand
TATGCCCCTCCCACACACACCCCTCCCCCCTCCCACCCTGACACTGTGGCTGTGTACAGGTGCGAGGCCTCCATACTGAGTTCCGTGCTGCAGACACGAGTCACACTGCTCCTGCTCGTCCTGACCCACTTGCGCCTAATCTTGTCCGTCTCCAAATAGACGACGAACCCGGTAGCCGCAGAACCCGGCCGACTCATGACCCGACCGGCCGACTCATGACCCGACTGGCCGACTCACGACCCGACCGGCCGACTCATGACCCGATCCGATCCGACTGTCTCACCCCATTCGTCGCCCACGCCCATCTTGTGATCAAGGATCATAGTTCAGTGGACCCATTGAGCTATTTTCCGTTCCAACCAGTGGTCCACAACTGGTTCAGCAAAGGCTGTGGTATGTGCTGTCCTTTCTGTCGGAAAGTGCATATAAAAGACCCCTTGCTGCTTATCGGAAAGAGTAGCCTATGTGGTGGCAGGGGATTTCCTCCAAAGAAATATGCGCAGATGATACAATAAAAAAATCAATATGCCCTAGAAGCATCGTTAAATAAAACAAGTTTTACTTTACTTTGGATCACAGAATGCCACGGACAGTCTAGGCACTGAACCCTTCTCCCCCCACAGTCTAGGCATTATTACACCCACTAACTGAACCATTCTCCCCCCACAGTCTAGGCATTATTACACCCACTAACTGAACCATTCTCCCCCCACAGTCTAGGCATTATTAAACCCACTAACTGAACCCTTCTGCACCCCAGTCTAGCATTATTACACCACTAACTGAACCATTCTCCCCCCACAGTCTAGGCATTATTACACCCACTAACTGAACCATTCTCCCCCCACAGTCTAGGCATTATTACACCCACTAACTGAACCCTTCTCCCCCCACACTCTAGGAATTATTACACCCACTAACTGAACCATTCTCCCCCCACAGTCTAGGCATTATTACACCCACTCACTGAACCATTCTCCTCCCACAGTCTAGGCATTAGTATACCATATATTACAAATATATTAGCCTCATATGTAAACATATTAAACATGTACAAGACTTTAACATTTAATCTGATGTATCAACTAAAATCGATAGTTGCCTTTTGTGAACAAGCGCGTGAATTGACTGGCGAAAGAACTGACTTTCGACTCTAGTAGATGATCATCCCACCACTAGCAACCAAGTATCAAGTATCAACCTGGAGGTTCGAATCTCACACCCTACCAAATCGGGAGGCTGACGTTCAACTCATTCGGCCATCCCATCCTGTACATACTGTACACTGTAAAGGGCCTTCTTTGTGAATGCACTGTCAATACGTGGATATTTGTAATTCAACTTCTGATTCCAAGGGGTCGAGTGTCGTGAGGCGCTCTAAGAACCTCACCTAGAAAGCCACATACACAGGTAGGCATCTGTAGGTTGATTGCATCAGGGAGTCTAGAGAGTCTAATGGTTGGGAGGCTGGTCCCCGAATGACAGCTTTGGTTCTGGTCCCTGCTTGAGGCAAAATATTTGTCTTCTTTTGCAACCCCTCCTCCCCCTCAATGACAATATTATGTCGTGAATATTATTAGCAAACAGCTAAAAAGCTATTGAAATAAATACAGAAGGACTGTGTAAAGTGGCACGACTGACGTGTGGTGAGGTAGGGAGGGTGTGCTTCTAACTTCTAACTGCTAAGCGCCACATTGCGGCAGCTCCTCCGGTGCGCCGCTGTGGGAGGGGTCAGAGGTCAAGTTGTGCTAATAGCTTCCGGGTCATCCCCGCCAAAAGTTAGCACCGCCGCAATAAACACTGGTCCCACGCGCCGGGTATATATATAGCCGCGTGTGAGCACCCCAGGTGCACCCCGGTCTGACATTGGCACCGGATGCAGGTCAAAGGTCGTCGGTCCCGAGAAGCGGCTGCAGGACTGAGGGAGAGGTGTGTAGGTAGAGGAGGGTTCATCACCCCCTGTGGTACAGGCGGGTCGCGGCAAACCATCTTAACCCCCCCCCCCCCCCCCCAACTCAGGTGATGCTCATGTCATGTAGGGTTCTTACACACAGCAATGTAACATGCCTACTCACACCTGTACCAGCCAGGTAACATGGTTACTCACCTGTACCAGCAACATAGCATGCCTACACACCTGTACCAGCAACATAACATGCCTACACACCTGTACCAGCAACATAACATGCCTACACACCTGTAACAGCAACATAGCATGACTACACACCTGTACCAGCAATGTAACATGCCTGCACACCTGTACCAGCAATATAGCATGACTACACACCTGTACCAGCAACATAACATGCCTACACACCTGTACCAGCAACATAACATGCCTACACACCTGTACCAGCAATGTAATATGCCTACACACATGTACCAGCAATGTGACATGACTACACACCTGTACCAGCCATGTAACTTGCCTACACACCTGTACCAGCCAATAATCTGGCTGACTGCGTTGTTTTATCTAAGTGAGCGCCCTCCGTGTAGGTGAGTGATGACTTCACGCCGGCTACAAGGACCACCTCCATGGCGAGAAGCAGACGGCAACATGGCGCTGCCCGAATATATATATATATACCTATATTTGTTTAACTTTTTTTTTAAACCCAATAAACGCCTGCAGTGATAATGAGCCCCTAACGATTCCAACTCAGATTTGAAGACAATGCATAGATTCACCAGACAGAGGTGTGAGCAGAGCTTGTCACCCACACACACCCACACCCACCCCCACACACACACCCCAGCCCTGCAATTGGGTTACTGTCCACCTCCACAAGCAGAAGCCAGCATCACCCCGAGCATTGGTACACATCATATCCTATTGTTGTTGTTGCAAAGTGAAAAAAAAAGCACTTGTCGAGTGTTTGAACCCGACCTGACTCTCTACCCTACATTGTCTAACCCTACCCTGCCTGGCCTGCCTGCCCTACCTGCCCTACCTGCCCCGCCCTTTCCTGCCAGACACACTGCACTTTAGTCGACGACAGGCCTACAAAGCCTAAAACCGCTCTTATAACCACCATCACAAGACGGGATGGCCGAATGAGTCTCCCGTTTTGGTAGATCGTGGGATTCGGACCCAAAGTTTTGAACCCTGGTCGAGTCAAACCCAATGACTTAAAAGTTGATGCTTATCACTTCCTAGCCAGGCGCTCGGCATTATTAGGATAAAGCAAGGCCCGGTTGGCTCAGTGTCAGGATAATGGGACTGAGTGGGATATCAGGTCATGGTGCTGGTGTCCTGGTCTCCCAGTGGGGCAGGACCATAAAGTCACTATGAGTGCTCACTGTCACAAGTCGGTACCCATCTTGATATGACCTTAGATGTTGCCAGGACGTAAAACTCCAATAACCAACGAACTTATAACCTCCACTCCACAGCAAGATGTACTTACAGATTACCCACACTGCACTCAGGTCCCTGACACATGCATACTGACGTACACCTGGAGTATTACCTGGGCATCAACACTACCCAGCTTGATACGCATCTATTCCCATGCACTGACCTTTCGTTGTACCAGAATAATAATAATAATAAAATATTTATTTCCACATGATCAATGTACACACAATTTGATATTTATATCGGTAATTCTTTCACATGAAAAAAAGGAGAAAGCAGAAGTACAATACTTATGAGGTGCTTTCCCCATTTAAAAAATAACACAGATACATTGCGTATACCATAGAAATAATAAATAGAAAAATAAAAGTTAAAAGCATATGGACACTATTTAGCCTTTAGTTGCTATTATTTGTAACTGTCATACCTTACACTGCAATATGAGTCTTTGGCGCGTTAACCAACCCGCTACCCAACTTGTACCAAAGAATGTTTATAATTCTAGTTGCTCTCCACCAGCTTGTAATTATGTATCACATAATTACTCTATATATACTTAATTTGTTATTCAACTACAATTGTGGGCAATTTACTGGCAAAAAACATATTATTCGACAAATAAATTTAGTTTTACTACAAAAAAAGACCAACAGTTCTACCGTACCCCACCCAGCCTCTAACGATACCGCCTGTACCGTCCTGACCACATATGTTAAAGACTATCCTGATAGACACCTATATTCAGGCCAGCCGTGCCCACTAACATCCCTCCCACACAGCCCACTATCACCCCTCCCACACAACCCACTATCATCCCTCCTACACAACCCACTATCTCCCCTCCCACACAACCCACTATCACCCCTCCCACACAACCCACTATCTCCCCTCCCACACAACCCACTATCCTCCCTCCCACACAACCCCACTATCACCCCTCCTACAAACCCACTATCTCCCCTCCCACACAACACACTATCATCCCTCCCACACAACCCACTATCATCCCTCCCACACAACCCACTATCTCCCCCACACAACCCACTATCCTCCCTCCCACACACCCCACTATCACCCTCCTACACAACCACTATCTCCCCTCCCACACAACCCACTATCATCCCTCCCACACAACCCACTATCTCCCCTCCCACACAACCCACTATCCTCCCTCCCACACACCAACACTATCACCCATCCCACACAATCCTCTATCCTCCCTCCCACACAACCCCACTATCACCCTTCCTACACAACCCACTATCTCCCCTCACACACAACCCACTATCACCCATCCCACACAATCCTCTATCCTCCCTCCCACACAACCCCACTATCACCCCTCCCACACAACCCACTATCATCCCTCCCACACAACCCACTATCATCCCTCCCACACAACCCACTATCTCCCCTCCCACACAACCCACTATCATCCCTCCCACACAACCCCACTATCACCCCTCCTACACAACCCACTATCTCCCCTCCCACACAACCCACTATCATCCCTCCCACAAACCCACTATCATCCCTCCTACACAACCCACATCTCCCCTCCCACAAAACCACTATCATCCTCCCACACAACCCACTATCACCCTCCACACAATCCCACTTCTCCCCTCACAACAACCCACTATCACCCATCCCACACCAATCCTGTATCCTCTCCACACAACCCCACTATCACCCCTCCTACACCAAACCCACTATACCCCTCCCACACACCACTATCATCCCTCCCACACAACCCACTATCATCCCTCCCACACAACCCACTATCTCCCTCCCACACAACCACACTATATCCCTCCCACACAACCCACTATCACCCTCCCACACAACCCACTATCACCCCTCCCACACAACCCACTATTTCCCCTCCCACACAACCCACTAATCCCTACCCACCAAACCCACCTCACCCCTACCACCTCCCACACAACCCACTATCACCCCTCCCACACAACCCACTATCATCCCTTCCCACACCAACCCACTATCACCCCTCCCACACACCACTATCTCCCCTCCCACACAACCCCTATCACCCCTCCCACAACAAACCCACTATCACCATCCCACACAATCCTCTATCCCTCCCTCCCCGTCAAACCCCCACTATCAACCCCTCCTACACAACCACTATTCACCCCTCCCGCCACAACCCATTATCATCCCTCCCACACAACCCACTCTCCTCCTCCACACAACCAGTATCTCCCCTCCCACCACAACCCACTATCATCCTCCCACACAACCACTATCACCCTCCCACACAAACCCGCTATCTCCCCGCCCACAAACCCGCTATCTCCCTCCCACACACCAACACTATCATCATATCCCACTCAATCTCTATCCCACTCTATCCTCCCTCCCACACAAACCCCACTAATCACCCTTTCCTACACAACCCACTATCTCCCCTCACACACAACCCACTAACACCCCCTCCCACAAAACCCCACTATTCACCCTCCCACTCAATCACTAACTCCCCTCCCACATAACCCACTATCCTCCCTCCAGGACAACCCGCTATCACCCCCCCCCCACACACAACAACCCCACTACACACCTCTCCCACACAATCCCCACAGTTATCTCCCACATCAACCCACTATCACCCTCCAAAAACAACCCACTATTTCTCCTCTCCCACACAACCCATCATCACCACACCACACAAACCCCAATTTCACACCTCACTCACAACCCACTATCACCCCTCACACAGACCCCCACTATCTCCTCTGCTCACCCCACTAGCAACCCCTCCACACACCACTGTATAACCCCTTACCACACCAACCACTATCACCCCCACCACACAATCCACTATCACCCCAACCAACACAAACCCACTATCCCTTCCACACAACCCAGTATCACCCTGTCACACAAAAACCACTACACCCCTCCCCCCACACAACCACACTATCTCCCCCTCCCACACAACCCACTTCCACCCTTCCCACAACAACCAATATCGCTACTCCACTCACCCACTATCTCCCCTCCTTTTACAACCCACTATGCCCCTCCCACACACACCCCTCCCCCCTCCCACCCTGACACTGTGGCTGTGTACAGGTGCGAGGCCTCCATACTGAGTTCCGTGCTGCAGACACGAGTCACACTGCTCCTGCTCGTCCTGACCCACTTGCGCCTAATCTTGTCCGTCTCCAAATAGACGACGAACCCGGTAGCCGCAGAACCCGGCCGACTCATGACCCGACTGGCCGACTCACGACCCGACCGGCCGACTCATGACCCGATCCGATCCGACTGTCTCACCCCATTCGTCGCCCACGCCCATCTTGTGATCAAGGATCATAGTTCAGTGGACCCATTGAGCTATTTTCCGTTCCAACCAGTGGTCCACAACTGGTTCAGCAAAGGCTGTGGTATGTGCTGTCCTTTCTGTCGGAAAGTGCATATAAAAGACCCCTTGCTGCTTATCGGAAAGAGTAGCCTATGTGGTGGCAGGGGATTTCCTCCAAAGAAATATGCGCAGATGATACAATAAAAAAATCAATATGCCCTAGAAGCATCGTTAAATAAAACAAGTTTTACTTTACTTTGGATCACAGAATGCCACGGACAGTCTAGGCACTGAACCCTTCTCCCCCCACAGTCTAGGCATTATTACACCCACTAACTGAACCATTCTCCCCCCACAGTCTAGGCATTATTACACCCACTAACTGAACCATTCTCCCCCCACAGTCTAGGCATTATTACACCCACTAACTGAACCCTTCTGCACCCACAGTCTAGGCATTATTACACCCACTAACTGAACCATTCTCCCCCCACAGTCTAGGCATTATTACACCCACTAACTGAACCATTCTCCCCCCACAGTCTAGGCATTATTACACCCACTAACTGAACCCTTCTCCCCCCACACTCTAGGAATTATTACACCCACTAACTGAACCATTCTCCCCCCACAGTCTAGGCATTATTACACCCACTCACTGAACCATTCTCCTCCCACAGTCTAGGCATTAGTATACCATATATTACAAATATATTAGCCTCATATGTAAACATATTAAACATGTACAAGACTTTAACATTTAATCTGATGTATCAACTAAAATCGATAGTTGCCTTTTGTGAACAAGCGCGTGAATTGACTGGCGAAAGAACTGACTTTCGACTCTAGTAGATGATCGTCCCACCACTAGCAACCAAGTATCAAGTATCAACCTGGAGGTTCGAATCTCACACCCTACCAAATCGGGAGGCTGACGTTCAACTCATTCGGCCATCCCATCCTGTACATACTGTACACTGTAAAGGGCCTTCTTTGTGAATGCACTGTCAATACGTGGATATTTGTAATTCAACTTCTGATTCCAAGGGGTCGAGTGTCGTGAGGCGCTCTAAGAACCTCACCTAGAAAGCCACATACACAGGTAGGCATCTGTAGGTTGATTGCATCAGGGAGTCTAGAGAGTCTAATGGTTGGGAGGCTGGTCCCCGAATGACAGCTTTGGTTCTGGTCCCTGCTTGAGGCAAAATATTTGTCTTCTTTTGCAACCCCTCCTCCCCCTCAATGACAATATTATGTCGTGAATATTATTAGCAAACAGCTAAAAAGCTATTGAAATAAATACAGAAGGACTGTGTAAAGTGGCACGACTGACGTGTGGTGAGGTAGTGCTTGTATATACCCTTTGTTAGTTTCGCACCCAGTATGCGCAACTAGGCCACTGACCTACTTTGCACTGAAAGGAGCTGAAGCGCCTCTTTGGAGCAGTATAGGTATTACTTTGAAGAACAGAATCAATCTTCATACACATATTTGGTTAGAGAAAAGGAGAGAAATTTTGCCTCATGTCTCTCCTGATGGGAAGATATAGGATGTTTATACGTAAATACTTGAAGGTGTACATAATTTAATAGAACCTGGTAACAGTGGTACAGTCAAGTCTGCACCAGGAGAGTGATACTACCACCACACACCACAGCCCACCACCACACACCACCACATCCCACCACCACACACCACCACAGCCCACCACCACACACTACCACATCCCACCACCACACACTACAGCCCACCACCACACCACACACCACAGCCCACCACCACACACCACAGTCCACTACCACACACCACATCCCACCACCACACACCACAGCCCACCACCACAGTCCACCACCGCACACCACCACATCCCACCACCACACACCACCACATCCCACCACCACAGTCCACCACCACACACCACCACACATCACCACCACACACCACCACCACACACCACCACATCCCACCACCACACACCACAGCCGACCACCACAGTCCACCACCACACACCACAGCCCACCACCACACACCACAGCCCACCACCACAGTCCACCACCGCACACCACCACATCCCACCACCACATCCCACCACCACAGTCCACCACCACACACCACCACCACACACCACCACATCCCACCACCACACACCACAGCCCACCACAACAGTCCACCACCACACACCACCACATCCCACCACCACAGCCCACCACCACAGTCCACCACCACACACCACCACAACACCACCACACACCACCACATCCCACCACCACAGCCCACCACCACACACCACCACCACACCACACCACCACAGTCCACCACCACACACCACCACCACACACCACCACATCCCACCTCCACACACCACCACATCCCACCACCACACACCACCACCACACACCACCACCACACCACAGCCCACCACCACATCCCACCACCACACACCACAGCCCACCACCACAGTTCACCACCACACACCACCACAGTCCAAAACCACCCACCACCAGAGTCCACCACCACACACCACCACAGACCACCACCACAGTCCACCACTACACACCACCACAGACCACCACCACACACCACCGCATCCCACCACCACACACCACAGCCCACCACCACACAACACCACCACACACCACCACATCCCACACCACCACATCCCACCACCACACACCACAGCCCACCACCACACACCGCACAGCACCACACACCACTCACCACCACCACACACCACTCATCACCACAACCCACCACCACACCCCACTCACCACCACACTCCACTCACACCACCACACACCACTCACTACCACACACCACTCACCAACACCCCCACTCAACAACACACACCACTCAACAACACCCACCACACACACCACTCACCACCACCACACACCACTCACCACCACCACTCACCACCACCACACATCACTCACCACCACCACATACCACTCACCACCACCACCACACACCACTCACCACCACACACCATCACCACTCACCACCACCACACACCACCACCACACACCACACACCACTCACCACCACCACACACCACTCACCACCACTCACCACCACACACCACTCACCACCACACACCCCCACAAGCCACCCCCCACCCCCACCCCCACCCCACCCGCATGCATCCCACCTTCTCTCCTCGCCCCCTCCCCTGCCCCTCACCCTCCCCTTCCACCTCACACTTCCTTCCCGTCTCGCTCCGATCCCGTCCCACCTTCACCTCCTTTTCCCCATCCTCTTCTCCGTTCCCCTCCCCCTTCCCTCTCCCCTCCCCCCGTACCCCCTACCACTTCCCCCCTCCCCTCTCCCCCTACCTACCTGCCCCCTTCTCTCCTCCCTCCTCCTTCCTCCCTACTCCCTCCACCATCCCCCCCCCCCTCCATACTCCCTCCACCATCTTCCCCTCCCCCTCCATACTCCCTCCCCTCCCCCCCTCCCCACTCCCTCCCACCATCCTCCCCCTCCCCCTCCATACTACTCCTCCTCCACCTCCCCCCCACTCCCACCCCTCCACCATCCTCCTCTCCCTCCTCCCCTCCATCCACCTTCCCCCTTCCATCACTCCCCCCTTCCCCCTCCATACTCATCCTCCATACTCCACTCCCCCTTCCCCCTCCATACTCTCTCCTCCATCCTCCCCATCCCTCATCCCTCCTCTCTCCTCCATCCTCCCCCCTCCCTACGCCTATACTGCCGACACAGTGTAAAGCAACCACCAATCAATCAACCTTAGCTGCTGCTGTCTTAAAGCGCTGACAAGTATGCTGCTACTGTCTCACCCTCTTCCTGTTTCATAGATAGAACAATTCCCTTCCAATGTGAACATTCATCAGCAGTCAATAGGGTATAAGCAATAACTTCCTTAATTTGCTTCCAGGATTTTGCATTTTCATGCTGAAAGGCAGTGAAAAGTACCTCATGCAAAGTACCTGTCGCATTAGATAAAGCAAACCGAATAATGTCAAGGTCAGACACCCCAAAAAGAGTACCAATTTGCTTAATCAAATCCATCCAATTGCGTAGAGCACCTCTATCTGACCCGTCTAATAAGGGTGCAGATTTCCCATGCACTTTCAATGACTGACAGTGCACCTCCCTCTGTCTCTTCTCCACCTGCTATAATTCTCATGCCTCCCTGCGCTCTTCCCTCTGCTCTGTCATGTCTGTCCTGTCCCTAATCTGCTCTTCCTTCTCCTCCTGCTCTTCCTTAAGAGTACCTACCTTTAAAGCCATAAACTTCGCCCATGCTTCTCCCTCCTGCGTTTCACTTGAAAGGTTTCCCAAGGTACACTCACCTTTAAACCAGTGGGTAAAGTCACCATGTAAGGAATCCTCCATCGAACGCATGAGTGGCATATTCAATGTGCTATTGTATACGGTGGTAGAAAAAAGATTAGCAGAATTGAAAATCAAGTATAGATTCGTCTGTATGTAGAAAAAGAGTAGAGAAAAAGTGTTGTAGTGTATTACTACGTCCCCCTCTGTGGTAAGGATAAGCCGCCGAAAGTAGTCCCTCTTAATAAAAAATATATTTTGCCGGCGACGCGAGGCTTCTATCATGGCACGTTACAGAAATACTGTAAGAGAAAGCCTAGCATACTTTGCAAAATATCGAAAACTGGTGGGAAAAGTCTTCGACAACCTAAATTTAGAATAATAAATTTGAACCCCCGCAGAGTCAAAGAACAAGAAAAAGCACTACGATACTGAGCACCCCTACCAGCTACTCTATTTCAGATCAACACCATGTGCTGAAAATCATTGTGGTTGCCAGTTTTGTAGGGTTGGTGTTCGAGTCTGTGGCTATGTAGGTAGGCTAAAGTGAAAAACAATACAGATGGAGAGAAAGAGAAAATAAAGCAAAAGTAAGAGTGTAAGAGAGAGTCCAAACCCCTCTGGTTTATTATATATAGTACATATGTAGATCATGCCATTCATTCAACCAATAGGGAAGCAGCATTCCCAGTTCCTCCAATAGGGACTCAGTGGTCTGCCCACCACCAGAGCTTGTTGACCTGTGGCCACCACCAACCTTGACCCCTGTGTGCATTGACCCCTACCTCAGCAGAGAGCCATTCCCTGAGTGCACTCACACCCAGACCTGCTAATCATCCCTAATTCTATAATTACCTGCCATCAAGCATGGGCCAAGCCATATATATATATTCACAACATACATATACACACACTCTTAGCCGGCCACACAGAATAATAATAGAGGATTTCCATTTACCCCCTCTGCCGATTATCGGAATATTTTACAATCTCATCATCTCATCATATCACCATCTCACCATCTCATCATCTAATCATCTCATCAACTCACCATCTCAACATCTCATCATCGCACCATCTCACCATCTCATCTCACCATCTCAACACCTCAATATCTCAATGTCTCACTGTCTCATCTCATCTCATCATCTCACCATCTCATCATGTAACCATCTCATCAGCTCACCGTCTCATCATCTCGGCATCTCATCATCTCATTATATCACTATCTCGTTATCTCGTCATCTCATGATCTTGTCATCTCATAGTCTCATCGTCTCATCATTTCACCATCTCATTATATCCCTATCTCATCATCTCATCATATCACTATCTCAGCATCTCACAATCGGCCGGACGCAGGTTTGCTGTGTGGAAGGTCAGTTAAAAACCTGCCCGAGTCAAACCAATGACTTACGAAATGGATACGTGTCGTTACCTAGCCTGGCACTTAGCATTACTGACATTTAGCACAAGGACTAGTTAGCTCAGTATTAGGATAATGTGACTAATTAGGATCATGACTCCAACAGCCTGGTCTCCAAGTGGGGCAGCACTGTAAAGTTGCGATTAGTGCGTGCTATCACAAGTAGGTACCCGTTCTGATATGACCTTAGATGTTGCTAGGACGTAAAACAACAAACAAACAAACA
The DNA here is from genome assembly GCA_030323885.1 of Branchipolynoe longqiensis. Lineage (NCBI taxonomy): Eukaryota > Metazoa > Annelida > Polychaeta > Phyllodocida > Polynoidae > Branchipolynoe > Branchipolynoe longqiensis. The sequence continues at coordinate 86,522,762 of CM059194.1, read as the reverse complement.
AACACACCTGCTGAGGACAGCGCCGCCTGCCGGGCGGTGCCTCGCTGTTACACCGCTGCTAGCTCTGCCACCAGGGGGAAGTGCGCTGCCGGCGGCTGGCGTGCTATTCTGTCACGGAGAGCAGCAGATGGCAATTACCCGCTACAGCAGCCAACCCAGGCGGCAGGTGGCGCAGCAGCTGGCGGCGCAGATCGCGCAGCAGCTGGCGGCGCAGATCGCACAGCTCCCGCCTCCGGCAGCTGGCGGCAGCAGATAGCGTTGGTGGAGCAGACAGAGCAGTGTCGAGCAGCTGCAGACAGCAGACACCCGGCACCAGCAACTCACTGCCAGCAGCTGGCCGCAGATGCCCGGCACCAGCAACTCACTGCCAGCAGCTGGCAGCAGATGCCCGGCACCAGCAACTCACTGCCAGCAGCTGGTAGCAGATGCCCGGCACCAGCAACTCACTGCCAGCAGCTGGCAGCAGATGCCCGGCACCAGCAACTCACTGTCAGCAGATGCAGACAGCAGATGCTCGGCACCAGCAACTCACTGCCAGCAGCTGTAGACAGCAGATGCCCGGCAACAACAACTCACTGCCAGTAGCTGCCAACAGCAGATGCCTGGCACCAGCAACTCACTGCCAGCAGCTGGCAGCAGACGACCGGCAACAGCAATTTACTGCCAGCAGCTGCAGCAGACGCCTAGCACCAGCAACTTACTGCCAGCAGCTGCAGTAGATGCCTAGCACCAGCAACTCACTGCCAGCAGCTGAAGACAGCAGATGCCCGCCACCAGCAACTCAGTGCCCGCAGCTGCAGCATACGTCCAGCACCAGCAACTAACTGCCAGCAGCTGCAGACAGCACACACCCGGCACAAGCATCTAACTGCCAGCAGCTGCAGACAGCACACACCCGGCACAAGCAACTAACTGCCAGCAGCTGCAGACAGCACACACCCGGCACCAGCAACTAATTGCCAGCAGCTGCAGACAGCACACACCCGGCACAAGCAACTAACTGCCAGCAGCTGCAGACAGCACACACCCGGCACAAGCAACTAACTGCCAGCAGCTGCAGACAGCACACACCCGGCACAAGCATCTAACTGCCAGCAGCTGCAGACAGCACACACCCGGCACAAGCAACTAACTGCCAGCAGCTGCAGACAGCACACACCCGGCACAAGCAACTAACTGCCAGCAGCTGCAGACAGCACACAGCCGGCACAAGCATCTAACTGCCAGCAGCTGCAGCAGACGCCAATAGTGGACTAGGACGTGGTAGCCCAATCGGTAGGTCGGGAGGTCAAATCCCGGTCAAGAGTTCAAATCCCGGTTGAGTAAAACCAATGGCTTCCAAAATTGATACTTGTTACTGCCTAATCTGGCACTTGGCATTACTAGGATTTCGGGCAAGGACTGGCTAGCTCAGTGTTAGGCTTATGTGACTGAGTAGGATAATATTGGGTCATTGTGCTGGTAGCCTGGTTTCCCAGTGCGCCAGCACTATAAAATCGAATTGAGCGTGCACTGATACAGGTCGGTACCCATCCTGATATGATCATAGATGTTGCTAGGATGTACATCCCCGGTAAACAAGCAAACATCCGACAGAAAGAAGTCTCTCTCTCCCCAATATATGTCCTACACTAGTTAATGAACCACACTCCTGGTCAGCATAAAGTGTGGGGCACTGTGCACTCATCGCACTAATCGTTGCAGGAATTCTCAATGCTTTTAGTCACCTTCCAAATTCCAAATTGTAGCATTGTTTCAAGAGACATCGTTAAATTGCAGGCCCAGCGAAGGATAAATAAATACTTCAACCAGACTGAAGACCCATGACTCGACGCTGAAAAGGCTGAATAAATATTCCCCTCCCCACCCCCACCTCCCCCACAAAATATATTTCCTCCTTTTTCTTCCCTTCAGTTCATTTATCACGTGTTGTTTCCACTTTACACCCACTGCTGCCACTTTGACCACCCACCTCACGAGCACGGCTCTAACCCGCGCTACCCACCTCCACCCCTTCTTATGCCATCACCTGCCACAATCACCTCTTCTATTGCCATCACCTCCCACCTGGGGTCGGCTACCATCACCCTCACGTCTTCTACTGCCATCACCTCTCACCTCCACCTCTTTTGCCATCACCTACCTCTTCTGCCTATTCTCTTGCCATCACTTCCACCTTTCCCTCTCTTCTCTTCTCATACCTCGATCTCTTCTACTACCATTATCTCTCATACTCATCCCTCTACCTCTTGTTCCTACTCCCTGTGCCTCTTGTCCCTCTTGTTCTCTCCGCCCCTTCTTCTCTCCACCTCTTGTTCCTCCTACGACCTCTTGTTCCTCCCACCACCCCTTGTTCCTCCCACCACCCCTTGTTTCTCCCACCACCTCTTGTTCCTGCCTTAGCCTCTTCTCCTACCACCTCTGGTAGGGTTTGCCGCGTTGTGCCTTGTTTTTTTCTGCCACCAGGCGTCGCCTCTCCGTGAATAGGCGGGGTGCTGTAGCCTGTACGACTGGTGTTGGTTTCAGAGCAGCTCGGTGTGTTGTGCGATGATTACGGACCACTGAGAGCAGGTCGATGTTTGTGTGGTGGTTACCGGGCACTGACAGCAGCTCGGTGTGTTGTGTGCTGGTTACCAGGCAGCGAGAGCAGGTCGGTGTGTTGTGTGCTGGTTACCAGGCAGTGACAGCAGCTCGGTGTGCTCTGTGCTGGTTACCAGGCATTGAGAGCAGCTCGGTGTGTTGTGTGCTGGTTCCCTGGCACTGACAGCAGTTCGGTGTGTTGTGTGCTGGTTATCGGGCACTGAGACCAGCTCGTGTGTTGTGTGATGGTTACCAGGCACTGACAGCAGCTCGGTGTGCTCTGTGCTGGTTACCAGGCACTGAGAGCAGCTCGGTGTGTTGTGTGCTGGTTACCGGGCACTGAGAGCAGCTCGGTGTGTTGTGTGCTGGTTACCAGGCACTGAGAGCAGCTCGGTGTGTTGTGTGCTGGTTACCGGGCACTGAGAGCAGCTCGGTGTGTTGTGTGCTGGTTACCGGGCACTGACAGCAGCTCGGTGTGTTGTGTGCTGGTTACCAGGCACTGAGAGCAGCTCGGTGTGTTGTGTGCTGGTTACCAGGCACTGAGAGCAGCTCGGTGTGTTGTGTGCTGGTTACCGGGCACTGAGAGCAGCTCGGTGTGTTGTGTGCTGGTTACCGGGCACTGAGAGCAGCTCGGTGTGTTGTGTGCTGGTTACCAGGCACTGAGAGCAGCTCGGTGTGTTGTGTGATGGTTACCGGGCACTGACAGCAGCTCGGTGTGTTGTGTGCTGGTTACCGGGCACTGAGAGCAGCTCGGTGTGTTGTGTGCTGGTTACTGGGCACTGAGAGCAGCTCGGTGTGTTGTGTGATGGTTACCAGGCACTGAGAGCAGCTCGGTGTGTTGTGTGATGGTTACCAGGCACTGAGAGCAGCTCAGTGTGTTGTGTGCTGGTTACCAGGCACTGAGAGCAGCTCAGTGTGTTGTGTGCTGGTTACCAGGCACTGAGAGCAGCTCGGTGTGTTGTGTGCTGGTTACCGGGCACTGAGAGCAGCTCGGTGTGTTGTGTGCTGGTTACCAGGCACTGAGAGCAGCTCAGTGTGTTGTGTGCTGGTTACCAGGCACTGAGAGCAGCTCGGTGTGTTGTTGTGGTTACCGGCACTGAGAGCTCGTGTTGTGTGATGGTTACCGGGCACTGAGAGCAGCTCGGTGTGTTGTGTGCTGGTTACCAGGCACTGAGAGCAGCTCGGTGTGTTGTGTGCTGGTTACCAGGCACGGAGAGCAGCTCGTGTTGTGGGTACACGACACTCGGTGTTGTTTGTTACAGCAGAGCAGCTCGGTGTGTTGTGTGCTGGTTCCAGGCACTGAGGCAGCTCGGTGTGTTGTGTGGTGGTTACTGGTCACTGAGAGCAGCTCAGTGTGTTGTGTGCTGGTTACTGGTCACTGACAGCAGCTCAGTGTGTTGTGTGCTGGTTACTGGTCACTGACAGCAGCTCAGTGTGTTGTGTGATGGTTACCAGGCACTGAGAGCAGCTCGGTGTGTTGTGTGCTGGTTACCAGGCACTGAGAGCAGCTCGGTGTGTTGTGTGATGGTTACTGGGCACTGAGAGCAGCTCGGTGTGCTGTGTGCTGGTTACCAGGCACTGACAGCAGCTCGGTGTCTTGTGTGATGGTTACTGGGCACTGACAGCAGCTCGGTGTGTTGTGTGATGGTTACCGGGCACTGAGAGCAGCTCGGTGTGTTGTGTGCTGGTTACCAGGCACTGACAGCAGCTCGGTGTGTTGTGTGATGGTTACCGGGCACTGAGAGCAGCTCGGTGTGTTGTGTGATGGTTACCAGGCACTGAGAGCAGCTCGGTGTGTTGTGTGCTGGTTACCAGGCACTGAGAGCAGCTCGGTGTGTTGTGTGATGGTTACCGGGCACTGAGAGCAGCTCGGTGTGTTGTGTGATGGTTACCGGGCACTGAGAGCAGCTCGGTGTGTTGTGTGATGGTTACCAGGCACTGAGAGCAGCTCGGTGTGTTGTGTGATGGTTACCGGGCACTGAGAGCAGCTCGGTGTGTTGTGTGATGGTTACCGGGCACTGAGAGCAGCTCGGTGTGTTGTGTGCTGGTTACCAGGCACTGAGAGCAGCTCGGTGTGTTGTGTGATGGTTACCAGGCACTGAGAGCAGCTCGGTGTGTTGTGTGCTGGTTACCAGGCACTGAGAGCAGCTCAGTGTGTTGTGTGTGGTTACCAGGCACTGAGAGCAGCTCGGTGTGTTGTGTGATGGTTACCAGGCACTGAGAGCAGCTCGGTGTGTTGTGTGATGGTTACCGGGCACTGAGAGCAGCTCGGTGTGTTGTGTGATGGTTACCGGGCAGTGAGAGCAACTCCGTGTGTTGTGATGGTTACCAGGCACTGAGAGCAGCTCGGTGTGTTGTGTGATGGTTACCAGGCACTGAGAGCAGCTCGGTGTGTTGTGTGCTGGTTACCAGGCACTGAGAGCAGCTCGGTGTGTTGTGTGATGGTTACCAGGCACTGAGAGCAGCTCGGTGTGTTGTGTGCTGGTTACCAGGCACTGAGAGCAGCTCAGTGTGTTGTGTGATGGTTACCAGGCACTGAGAGCAGCTCGGTGTGTTGTGTGATGGTTACCGGGCACTGAGAGCAGCTCGGTGTGTTGTGTGCTGGTTACCAGGCACTGAGAGCAGCTCGGTGTGTTGTGTGCTGGTTACCAGGCACTGAGAGCAGCTCAGTGTGTTGTGTGATGGTTACCATGCACTGAGACATCTCGGTGTGTTGTGTGGTGGTTACCATGCACTGAGAGCAGCTCGGTGTGTTGTGTGCTGGTTACCAGGCACTGAGAGCAGCTCGGTGTGTTGTGTGATGGTTACCGGGCACTGAGAGCAGCTCAGTGTGTTGTGTGCTGGTTACCAGGCACTGAGAACAGCTCGGTGTGTTGTGTGGTGGTTACCAGGCACTGAGAGCAGCTCGGTGTGTTGTGTGGTGGTTACCGGGCACTGAGAGCAGCTTGGACTGTTGTGTGGTGGTTACCGGGCACTGAGAGCAGCTTAGTGTGTTGTGTGGTGGTTAAGGTCACTGAGATCAGCTCGGTGTGTTGTGTGCTGGTTACCGGGCACTGAGAGCAACTGAGTATGTCGCGCCCTGCTTACCGGGAACTGAGAGCTTGCCTGCCGACAGTCTGACCGCGCCCCGCTGCCTCCCGCCACCAGCGGCAAACAGCGGTAACCCTCAGCAATCCGCGGCAACCAACAGCAACCAGCAACAACAAGCGGCAACCAGCGGTAGTTACCGGTAACCAGAGGTAGTTACGAGCAACCAACAGCAACCCACAGCAACCACCGGCAATCCACAGCAACCAGTGATAACCACCAGGCACAGTAATAGACCTGATGCAGCAATCTGCAACCACCGGCAACCAGCGGTAACAACAACCACTGGCAACAACCACCACCACAACCGAGCAGCAACCAGCGCCGCCCGCTGCCGACGTCCTGCTCCGCCCGGCCCGCACTGCCGGCCGGCATCTGCTCGCGTTCTGCTCGCCCCGCCCCGCTAGCTAAGTAGCAGCCGGCCAGGCACGGACATATTCGGCGCGGCCTCTGCAGCAGCAGCAGCAGCAGCAGACAGCAGCAGCAGCCTGCCCGCCAGTGGCTCGGCGCTCACTTGTGCCTGGGTGGCAGGAGGTGGACCTGGGTCCTCCTGTGGCCAGCCTCCGTAGTGTAGGTGGGGACCCCTTGTCACGGCTGACTGGGCAGGCACGGTGTCAGTGAGTGCCACCAGGGTGGCTGGTTACCGGATCGACCCTTCTGCATTTCCTCCGGGTGGGAGGGTGTACGGGATTACTGACTGGAGTACGAAGCCACCGCCACTACCAGCACCAGCACCACCACCATTCAAGACCGACAACACGACGACAGGCCTGCTGTTGTACGTCCTTACTGCTGGATACCCCAATCTGTGACCCTCTGCTGACTGCGTCACCACACCACCACACCACCACACCACCACACCACAGACACCACCACACCTACACCACACCACTACACCACACCACACCACACCACATACACCACCACACACACCACACACACACCACACCACACACACACACCACCACACACACACCACCACACACACCACCACCACACACACCACCACACACACACCACCACACATACACCACACCACCATACCACAACACATACACCATCACACACCATCACACACCACCACCACACCTCCACACAGCACCACACACCTCCACACAGACACCACACCACACCTCCATCACCACCCCACCACCCAACTCACCCTGCCCATGCCCCTGCCCCTGGCCCTGCTCCACGAGGCGCTCCCGGCCGGGTGTCGGGCCCGGCAGGACCTGCTTATTTACCTGGCCACCTTTCGCTGGTCGCGCTCCCTAGACGGCGCCACTGTGGCCTGTGTGTGAGTCCAACTGTCACCAGCGGCAGCCCACCGCCCGCCGCCCTCGGCCCCCACTCGCCGCTCGCCGCTCGCCGCCCGCCGCCCGCCGCCCGCCGCCCGCCGCCCGCCGCCCGCCGCCCGCCGTCCGCCGCCCGCCGCCCGCCGCCCCAGCCCTCCCGTCACCAGGGCTCCCGCAGCCGTCGGGAAGCCACAGACGAGACCGGCGAATAGCCGCAGCCACTGGATTACGACGACGCCGACTGCGACTGACGCCGACTGCGACTGACGCCGACTGCGACTACGACGCTTGTCCCTGGTGCTAACTGGCGACCCGTGTCTGTTCACCCGGAACCCCGTGGACCTCACCCTGCCCTGCCCTGCCCGAACACACCCTGCACAGGAGTTGTTCGTGTTCCGGGGCGCGGTGTGCCCCCGCCCCCCCCCCTAGTGGTCGCCCCCCGAACCACTGCTCAAAGCCATCCAGGGTTTCGTGCCGTCCGCCCACCGACGACGTGGGGCGGGGGGCGGCTGGAGGAGGCGGGGGAGGCGGGCTGTCGACAGGGGGCAGGCAGAGGAGCACCAGGCAGCAGGAAAGGAGGACACCGACAGTCCGGAGAGGATGGCGGACGACGCCGATGACAAACCCATCACGTACTGCGCCTGCGCATGGCCTGCCCCTACTGCGGGTCATTGACAGTGGCAGGCGTGCAGCACGCTGTCACTGACAAGGAAACAACTACTTGACAGTGGAAGGTGAGCAGCACGCTGTCACTACAAGGAACGGGGGAAACAACTACCTGACAGTGGAAGGTGAGCAGCACGCTGTCACTGACAAGGAACCAACTGCCTGACAGTGGAAGGTGACCAGCACGCTGTCACTGACAAGGAACCAACTGCCTGACAGTGGAAGGTGACCAGCACACTGTCACTGACAAGGAACCAACTGCCTGACAGTAGAAGGTGAGCAGTACGCTGTCACTGACAAGGAACCAACTGCCTGACAGTGGAAGGTGAGCAGCACGCTCTCACTGACAAGGAACCAACTGCCTGACAGTGGAAGGTGAGCAGCACGCTGTCACTGACAAGGAACCAACTGCCTGACAGTGGAAGGTGAGCAGCACACTGTCACTGAAAAAGAACCAACTGCCTGACAGTGGAAGGTGAGCAGCACGCTGTCACTGAAAAAGAACCAACTGCCTGACAGTGGAAGGTGAGCAGCACGCTGTCACTGACAAGGAACCAACTGCTTGACAGTGGAAGGTGAGCAGCACGCTATGACTGACAAGGAACCAACTGCCTGACAGTGGAAGGTCAGCAGCACGCTGTCACTGAAAAAGAACGGAGAAAACAACTACCCGACAGTGGTAGGCAAGCACACAGTGCGCTGTCACTGACAAGGAAACAGGGGGAACCAACTACCTGACAGTGGTGCGCTGTCACTGCCAGGGCTGGAGGCGACCACCACCTGACAGTGTCGGGTGGGTGGGCGGCGCGCCATCACTGACAGGGCCGGAGGGGGCCCTGCTGTCACCTGTCACAGCGGCACGGCGGCACCAACATGAGTGGCGGCGGGCGCTTCGATTTCGACGACGGGGGGACGTACTGCGGGGGTTGGGAGGACGGCAAGGCGCACGGATACGGCGTGTGCACGGGGCCCAAGGGGCAGGGCGAGTACTCGGGCGCCTGGACTGCCGGTTTCGAGGCGAGTGGAGTTTACAACTGGCCGAGCGGCAACAACTACAAAGGGCAATGGCTGCAGGGCAAGCGGCACGGGCTGGGCGTGGAGACGAAGGGTCGCTGGGTGTACCGGGGGGAGTGGACCCAGGGCTTCAAGGGACGCTACGGAGTCAGGCAGTCGACGTCCTCAGGGGCCAAGTACGAGGGCACCTGGACGACGGGTCTGCAGGACGGCTACGGGGTCGAGACCTACGCCGACGGAGGTAAGATTCCTTCACCCGCACCTACCCGCACTCACCCACACTCACCCGCACCTACCCGCACCCGCACCCACCTACACCCGCACCCACCCGCCCAATCAACCCCACCAAGGACAGGACACCTGGGGCGGGGGAATGTGGGGGGTGGGAATGTGGGGGGTGGGGGTAGATGGGGAGAGTGATTGGGGGGGGGAGGGGGTGTTGTTGACTACAATTACATACAGACATGTCTCGTTGTTTTTTGTTTTTTTAAAACAAAAAATGTATACTGTTCATAAATAAGCATCGACAGATAGATTCTTGTGTATTAAAATAATTATTATTATATGGGGAAATTTGTGTAATTAGAAATTAAGCACATGGCATTTGCATTCTGTTGTATTCCATTGTTATATTGTGTTTAATTAGGTCACTTTGTGTTTAATTACCCAGGTAAGAAGCACACTGCCCTATTCTGTTTGTCCGGACATGCGCGATAGTGTTATCTGCGTAGAACGCTGCTTTACGCATCTGCATTATAGTTGAGTAATTTGCATCTGCATTATACTAGTTGAGTAATCTCTACTCATAGAGGATAAGGGGTCAGCTTGTATGGTAGGAAACATACAATAATGTGTCAGTTTGAACTGTCAGAGCGTTAGGTATAACCGTATATGAGTGTCACTGTCACTCATAACGTAACGTCCACTAGTGACAGCTTGTACTTGGTAGATATTAGTTACAAGTGTGTTCAACTGTCACTGTCACACAACAAAGAGCACACTGGTGTCAGCTTATAACATAAAACCGACTAGTGACAGCTTGTACTTGGTAGGTATTAGTTATATCTGTGTTCAGCTGTCACTGTCACACAACAAAGAGCACACTGGTGTCAGCTTATCACATCAAACACACTAGTGACAGTACTTGGTATATATTAGTTATATCTGTGTGCAACTGTCACTGTCACTCACACAACAAAGAGCACACTGGTGTCAGCTTATAACCTCAAACACACTAGTGACAGCTTGTACTTGAATGTTGCTTATAACTCTGATTTCTGTCACTCACAGAACATAACTCACCATAATGTCAGTTTGCACTTGGTGGGTGTTAGTCATAGCTGTCACTCACACAACATATATCACCCCAGGGTCACTTTTTACTGGGTGCACAATTAGCTGTAACTGCATAGGACTGTCACAGTCATTCATAACAGACATCATCCTACTGTCAGCTTGTACTGCCTGGGTTTTCGCCACATAACTGTGTGCCACTGTCACTGTCACAGTCACTCATAACATACATCACCCTACTGGCAGCTTGTACTGCCTGGGTTTTCGCTGCATAACTGTGCGCCACTGTCACTGTCACTGTCACTCACACAACATATAGCATCCTAGTGTCAACTTGGACTTTGTGGATACCAGTTATATTTGTATACGACTGTCACTGTCATCCACAAGACACAATCAGCATGGTACTAGTTTGTGTTTGAATATCAGTTATATCTGTGTACGACTGTCACTGTCATCCACACCTCATAAAGCACACTAGTGTCAGCTTGTACTTGTATCTCACTTCTAGGTGTGCTCTACTGTCACTGTCACCCACACAACAGAAAGCACTGTGACATCAGCTGCTACTACCTGGGTCTTATTTATAGCTGTTTTACTGTCACTGTCACTGACACACACAAACAACACCCTAGTGTCAGCTTGTACTTGGTGGATACTCGCTATAAGTAGTCACCTATGGACTAACACAGTCACACACAGACCCAAAGTAGTCATATACTGACAAACACAGTCACACTCAGACCCGCAGTAGTCACATACGGACTAACACAGTCACACACAGAGCCGCAGTAGTCACATACGGACTAACATAGTCACACACAGACCCACAGTAGTAACATACGGACAAACAGTCACACACAGACCTGCACTAGTCACAGACGGACAAACACAGTCACACAGACCTGCAGTAGTCACATATGGACTAAGATAGTCACACACAGACCCGCAGTAATCACATACGGACTAACATAGTCACACACAGACCCACAGTAGTCACATATGGACAAACAGTCACACACAGACCCGCAGTAGTCACAGGCGAACAAACACAGTCACACAGACCCACAGTAGTCACATATGAACTAAGATAGTCACACACAGACCCACAGTAGTCACATACGGACTAACATAGTCACACACAGACCCACAATAGTCACATATGGACAAACTGTCACACACAGACCCGCAGTACTCACAGACGGACAAACACAGTCACACAGACCTGCAGTAGTCACATACGGACTAACATAGTCACCCACAGACCCACAGTAGTCACATACGGACTAACATAGTCACACACAGACCCAAAGTAGTCATATACGGACAAACACAGTCACACACAGACCTGCAGTAGTCACATACGGACTAACACAGTCACACACAGACCCGCAGTAGTCACATACGGACTAACATAGTCACACACAGACCCACAGTAGTAACATACGGACAAACAGTCACACACAGACCTGCAGTAGTCACAGACGGACAAACACAGTCACAGAGACCTGCAGTAGTCACATACGGACTAACATAGTCACCCACAGTAGTCAATTATGGACTAAAATAGTCACACACAGACCCACAGTAATCATATACGGACTAAGATAGTAATCACATACAGACTAACACATTCACACACAGACTAACACAGTCACACACAGACTAATACAGTCACATACAGACTAACACAGTAGTCACACACAGACTAATACAGTCACACACAGACTAACACAGTATTCACATACAGACTAACACAGTAGTCACATACAGACTAATACAATCACATACAAACTAACACAGTAGTTACACAGACTAACACAGTAGTCACATACAGACTAACACAGTAGTCACATACAGACTAACACAGTCACATATAGACTAACACAGTAGTCACACACATACTAAGACAGCAGGCACACAGACTAAGACAGTAGTCACATACAGACTAATACAGACACACACAGACTAATACAGTCACACACAGACTAACTCAGCAGTCACACAGACTAACACAGTAGTCACATACAGGCTAACACAATAGTCACAACAGTCAAACACAGATTAACAGTCACACACAGACTAACAGTCACACACAGACTAACAGTCACAGACTAACAGTGTCACACACAGACTGACAGTCACAGACTAACAGAGTCGCACACAGACTAACAGTCACACAGACTAACAGTCACACACAGACTAACAGAGTCACACACAGACTAACGGTCACACAGACTAACAGAGTCACACACAGACTAACAGTCACACAGACTAACAGAGTCACACACAGACTAACGGTCACACAGACTAACAGAATCACACACAGACTAACAGAGTCACACACAGACTAACAGTCACACAGACTAACAGAGTCACACACAGACTAACAGAGTCACACACAGACTAACACAGTAGTCACACACAGACTAACATTCAAACACAGAGTAATAGTGTTAGTAACATAATAGTCACATACAGACTAACACAATAGTCACATACAGACTAACAGTCACGCTCAGACTCACAGTCAAACACAGACTAATAGTCAAACACAGACGAACACAATATTCAAACACAGACTAATATAGTCACACACATACTAATAAAGTCACACACAGACTAACACAATAGTGACACACAGACTAGCATAGTCACACACCTACTAACAGACACACATATACTAGCAGAGTCACACACATACTAACAGTCACGCACATACTAACACAGTGACACACATACTAACACAGTGACAGACAGACGAACACAATAGTCACACACAGACTAACACAGTCACACACAGACTAACACAGTAGTCACAGACTAACACAATAGTCACACAGTTGAGCTAAAATAAGTAGATATCATAATGGAATCCTCCTGATGACATCAGTTGGTGCGGTTTGACTGGTTACGGCCATACTCCGGTGTGGGTGACCTAAGGATATTCACATGGGATAATAATGATAAAACTGATATCGGTACATATTGGTTGTCACTTATTTCAACCTCAGTCAAATGATAACTGATAGGTAAACACTCAGAATGATGCAGGATTGGGTAAGTTGATCTGTTGTGGTAAGTGTGGGTTGGTGGAGTGTGTAGTGTGGTGCACTCACCTCCCCACGTGAAGTGCCGCATACACAGGTAGGTGTTGGTTGGTGGAGTGTGTAGTGTGGTGCACTGACCTCCCCCAGGTAAAATGCCACATACACAGGTAGGTGTGGGTTGGTGGAGTGTGTAGTGAGGTACACTCACCTCCCCAGGTAAAATGCCACATACACAGGTAGGTGTGGGTTGGTGGAGTGTGTAGTGTGGTGCACTCACCTCCCCCAGGTGAAATGCCACATACACAGGTAGGTGTGGATTGTGTAGTGAGGTGCACTGACCTCCCCCAGGTAAAATGCCACATACACAGGTAGGTGTGGGTAGGTGGATTGTGTAGAGAGGTGCACTCACCTCCCCCAGGTAAAATGCCACATACACAGGTAGGTGTGGGTAGGTGGAGTGTGTAGTGTGGTGCACTGACCTCCCCATATGAAATGCCACATACACAGGTAGGTGTGGGTTGGTGGATTGTGTAGAGAGGTGCACTCACCTCCCCCAGGTAAAATGCCACATACACAGGTAGGTGTGGGTAGGTGGAGTGTGTAGTGTGGTGCACTGACCTCCCCATATGAAATGCCACATACACAGGTAGGTGTGGGTTGGTGGAGTGTGTAGTGGGGTGCACTCACCTCCCGAGGTAAAATGCCACATACACAGGTAGGTGTTGGTTGGTGGAGTGTGTAGAGAGGTGCACTCACCTCCCCCAGGTAAAATGCCACATACACAGGTAGGTGTGGGTTGGTGGATTGTGTAGTGAGGTGCACTGACCTCCCCCAGGTAAAATGCCACATACACAGGTAGGTGTGGGTAGGTGGATTGTGTAGAGAGGTGCACTCACCTCCCCCAGGTAAAATGCCACATACACAGGTAGGTGTGGGTAGGTGGATTGTGTAGTGAGGTGCACTGACCTCCCCCAGGTAAAATGCCACATACACAGGTAGGTGTGTGCAGGTGGTTTCATCAGGGAGCCTTGATATACAAATGGTTAGAATGCTAGCCCTGGAATGGCAAAAGTGTGAGTTAGAGCCTCACTCTAGGGATGTTATTTCTCTTCATTTGCAAAAAATCAACAACATTGCGCTGACACACACACCATCACACACAATCACACACCATCACACACCATTACACACAACCAGACGGGATGGCCGAATGAGTTAGAGCGTCCGTCTCCCGTGCTGGTAGATCGTCGGGTCATCGGTTCGAACCCCAGTCGAGTCAAACCAATGACTTAAAAATTGATACTTATTGCTTCTCACACACACACACAGTCACGCACAGACTAACACAGTCACACACCGACTAACACAGTCACACACCGACTAACACAGTCACACACAGACTAACACAGTCACGCACAGACTAACACAGTCACAGACAGACTAACGCAGTCACACCCCGACTAACACACTCACACACAGACTAACACAGTAGTCACACACATCCTAATACAGGCACACACAGACTAACACAGTTAGTCACACACTAACCAGGCGCTCGCCATTATTAGGATAGGGCAAGGACTGGTTGGCTCAGTGTCAGGATAATGAGACTGAGTGGGATACCAGGTCGTGTTGCTGGCGGCCTGGTTTCCCAGTGGGACAGCACTATAAAGTTGCCATGAGTGCGCACTGTCACAAGTTGGCACCCGTCCTGATATGACCTTAGATGTTGCTAGGACATAAAACAACAACAAACAAACACAATCACACACCATTCCACACCGTCACACACCATCACACACCAACATCACACCTTCACACACCGTCACATACCATCTCACGCCACCACACACCATCACACACCTTCACACACCCTCACACACCCTCACACACCATCACACACCTTCACACACCCTCACACACCCTCACACACCAACATAACACCTTCACACACCGTCACACACCCTCTCAAGCCATCACACACCATCTCACGCCGTCACACACCATCACACACCATCACACACCATCACACACCATCACACACCGTCACACACCGTCACACACCACACCGACATTGGTTGCAGGACCACGGTTATGCATCACACTGTAGAGTGTTAAGCCTCTCCGTGTGTGTACCATAAGTACACGACTTATATATTTGTAATTGTAAATATGAGATTTACAATTCCAGGGGGACAGTGTTGTGAGATTCACTGACCTTACAACATGAAATGCCACAAACTCACGTAGTCATGTGTGGGTCCCATTAGGGAGCCTTAATATGAATAATGGTTAGGATGGTAGTGCCGGAATGGCAGACATGTGGGTTCTAGATCCGCTCTAGGAGTGCTGTTTTCATTCATTTGCAGTCCAGCGAAATATTCGCTTAATTCAAAGCTACATACTCCGATGAAAGCATCACATTTTCGAAACCAAAATTTGATGTTTATATCTGACTTAGATATCAGTGCACTTATTAAGCATTTGTTGGGCCAGAGAAGAGAAAACTAAGTCAATTTAATTGAATTTATTACTGTTGAAGCCTACGGTGTCAGTATTTTAACCTGCGTGGCAAACTTAATTTGGCATGCTTTCACTTTTATCTTATATAAGCTTTTGTTTTTTACATTAGTTGACTAAGCAGAGGGAATTTCAATCACAGATAACTGGTCTTCTTCATTCCACTGCTCCTTGCCCTATCCTAGTAATGCTGAACGCCAGTCTAGGTAGCGACAAGTACATATTTTTAAGTCAATGGTTTGAGTCGACCAGGGATTGAACCAGGGGGGGGGGGTGGCTTCGAATCCCAACAACCTACCAAAATGAGAGGCGGGCGCTCAACTCATTCGGTCATCAGATTTAGCAAATAAGAGTTACTTCAAACTAAAACAAAGTAGATTATAAATATAATATAATATAATCAACCTAATATATTTATCTGACAATCTTATTTTTAAACAGGAACTCAAAACCATCGGTCTATGCAACATAGCCCGTCAAAGTGACTAAGTGGTCGAGTTTGATTTTAAGCCGGAATTCGCCGGATTCCCCCCCCCCCCCCCCACCTCCTAACACACCCCACCCACCTACCCCTCATCCCGGTGTTACTCTGCTGCTTTGCTGTACAGACGGTATGGACCCCGGATGCCAGTGTGCGCCATCTTTGCCCCGGCCGGCAGCCACTGCCCTACCCCGCCCCGCCCCGCCCCGCCCCGCCCCGCCCCGCCCCGCCCCGCCCCGCCCCGCCCCCGCCCCCGCCCCGCCCTTGCCCCGCCCCTCCCCGCCCCGCCTGGAGAAGACCTTGCTCCAGCACTTACAGGAAGCGATACGCCGGGCGGGCCCGTCCACCTGGCGGCCAGCTGTGAATAGCTGCGCCTGCGCATGGCCTGTACGGTCGTGAGTCAGCACTTCGGCGCCCTCTGGCGGCCAGTTGAAGGAGAGTTTGCTGAGAAATAACTCACCTCCCACCGACTGGTGTAACTGAACAGGGCCCTGTCAATGTGTACTGGCTGTATGCTACTGTGTGAGTGTGAGAACAGCCCGCTGTATGGGGTGGTGGTGGTTACCTGGTCACACATTGTATCTGTACAGGGCCCTGTCAATGTGTACTGATGTATGCTACTGTGTGGGTGTGAGAACAGCCCGCTGTATGTGGTGGTGGTTATCCGGTTACACAGTGTAATTGCACAGGGCTCTGTCAATGTGTACCGATGTATGCTACTGTGTGGGTGTGAGAACAGCCCGCTGTATGGGATGGTGGTGGTTACCTCGTCACACATTGTATCTGTACAGGGCTCTGTCAATGTGTACCGATGTATGCTACTGTGTGGGTGTGAGAACAGCCCGCTGTATGTGGTAGTGGTTACCCGGTTACACATTGTATCTGTACAGGGCTCTGTCAATGTGTACATTATGCACTGTGGGTGTGAGAACAGCCGCTGTATGGTGTGTGTTACGTACACTGTATGTACAGGGCTCTGTCAATGTGTACCGATGTATGCTACTGTGTGGAAACACCCCAACACACAACTGTCAATGTGTACCGATGTATGCTACTGTGTGAGTGTGAGAACAGCTCGCTGTATCGGGTGGTGGTGGTTACCTGGTTACACAGTGTAATTGTACAGGGCTCTGTCAATGTGTACCGATGTATGCTACTGTGTGGGTGTGAGAACAGCCCGCTGTATGGGGTGGTGGTGGTTACCTGGTTACACATTGTATCTGTACAGGGCTCTGTCAATGTGTACCGATGTATGCTACTGTGTGGGTGTGAGAACAGCCCGCTGTATGTGGTGGTGGTGGTTACCTGGTTACACGGTGTAACTGAACAGGGCCCTGTCAATGTGTACTGGTGTATGCTACTGTGAGGGTGTGAGGACAGCTCGCTGTATGTGGTAGTGGTTACCCGGTTACACAGTGTAACTGAACAGGGCTCTGTCAATGTGTACTGGTGTATGCTACTGTGTGAGTGTGAGAACAGCCCGCTGTATCGGGTGGTGGTGGTTACCTGGTTATACAGTGTAATTGTACAGGGCTCTGTCAATGTGTACTGGTGTATGCTACTGTGAGGGTGTGAGGACAGCTCGCTGTATGTGGTAGTGGTTACCCGGTTACACAGTGTAACTGTACAGGGCTCTGTCAATGTGTACTGGTGTATGCTACTGTGTGGGTGTGAGAACAGCCCGCTGTATGGGGTGGTGGTGGTTACCTGGTCACACATTGTATCTGTACAGGGCTCTGTCAATGTGTACTGATGTATGCTACTGTGTGGGTGTGAGAACAGCTCGCTGTATGTGGTAGTGGTTACCCGGTTACACAGTGTAATGACAGGGCTCTGTCAATGTGTACTGTGTAGCACACATGTACAGGGCTCTGTCAATGTGTACGTGTATGCTACTGTGTGGGTGTGAGAACACCCGCTGTATGTGGTGTGGTGGTTACCTGGTTACACATGTATCTGTACAGGCTCTGTGTGAGAACAGCCCGCTGTATGGGTGGTGTGGTTACCTGGTTACACATGTAACTGAACAGGGCCCTGTCAATGTGTACGTGTATCTACTGTGGGTGTGAGAACAGCCCGCTGTATGGGGTGGTGGTGGTTACCTGGTTACACATTGTATCTGTACAGGGCTCTGTCAATGTGTACTGATGTATGCTACTGTGTGGGTGTGAGAACAGCCCGCTGTATCGGGTGGTGGTTACCTGGTTACACGGTGTAACTGTACAGGGCTCTGTCAATGTGTACTGGTGTATGCTACTGTGTGAGTGTGAGAACAGCCCGCTGTATGGGGTAGTGGTTACCTGGTTACACAGTGTAACTGAACAGGGCCCTGTCAATGTGTACCAGTGTTTGCTACTGTGCAGGTGTGAGAACAGCCCGCTGTATGGGGTGGTTACCCGGTGCACGGTTACCCGGTTACACAGTTACACGGTTACAGAATGGGCAGTCCAATGCTAGGTTTTATAGCGTATTCTCCCATCCTTGCGACTCCTCAAATAGTTTCCTTTTGGGTTTTTTTCACGCAGAAGGAAATGTGGATGGGGGTCAAAATGAATAGGTTGATGATGTGAGTGAAATTACCAATCATTGGAGAGGCTTCCAAGTTGCCTGCCATGTCGTCAGTACCAACAGAGAAGACGGGCTATTGTATATACAGTAAAAGCTCTCTAACCGACAAGCTCCACAGATCGACGACTCCCCTAAATCGATCGCTTTATCTGGGTCCCAAACAATCGGCCATACAATACCATTGTAACAAAATGAAAAACTCGCTAAACCGACCTCCTCCATAAATGGACCATTTAAAGTCGGTCCCATATTTATATCTATGTAAGAAGGACTAATTACTATACCTAGGAAAGAAGGAATAATAAATATATATGTAGGGGAGGACATTGATTAATTATGTAATTATAAGCGAATTAATTAATATATATGAGAGAATGACTAATTTACATATATAATATATGCATATGTATATGTATACTGAAGAAAGACTCGTTTATATGTGTAAAACATATAAACATAATATATAAAAGGAAGAACAAATTAATTATTATATAGATGTAATAGTACTTTTTCCTTGTCGGCATATATAAAATATATATATATATATATATATATATATATATATATATATATTGGCACATATATGACATAAGAATTATACGAATATAAATAATCGGAAGGTTGTACTACTATTATAATCCTCATCCAATGAGGGTGCACTATGGTATTAACCTCATCTGTTGCGACTCCACCTCACTAACCACCTCTGACAACCATTGTCAGTATATATCTAATATATATAATACATATAATTTTATAATGTATATGATATATGATTATATATTATATAAATAATATATACAATATATAAAGTATATATAATATATGTAATATATAGATATATTATATATATTATATAATATATAATCATAAGCATAATCATTAATGTTATAAATAGGTATATAACATAAGTACAAAATAAAGAGGTATATTTCACTCAAATTAAGGTTGGCGCCCCCTGGTGAGAAAGGTGGGGCTTGGTGAATGCCAGAATAGAAGGGGGTAGAGCTACACTGAGCCGGCAGTCTACGGGCCGGGAGGCGGCTCAGTGGGGGTCGGGAGGGGTGTGGGGGGGGGGAGGATGTAGGTGTGCTCGGTGCTCGCCTTCAGTACAGTATTGCCCTCTATCACCACCTCACATCCTGCCGGCGGTGTCAGTTACAATAGCGTACAGTCACTGCAACATCCCATCCTGTACCATAAGTTAATGTGGGATACAGTGAGTGCACCATCCCGGCCTGTACCGACAGTTAAAGTGGTGTACAGTCACTGCACCATCCCTCCCTGTACCGACAGTTAAAGTGGTGTACAGTCACTGCACCATCCCATCCTGTACCGACAGTTAAAGTGGTGTACAGTCACTGCACCATCCCGTCCTGTACCGTCAGTTAAAGTGGTGTACAGTCACTGCACCATCCCGTCCTGTACCGTCAGTTAAAGTGGTGTACAGTCACTGCACCATCCCTCCCTGTACCGACAGTTAAAGTGGTGTACAGTCACTGCACCATCCCTCCCTGTACCGTCAGTTAAAGTGGTGTACAGTCACTGCACCATCCCGTCCTGTACCGTCAGTTAAAGTGGTGTACAGTCACTGCACCATCCCATTCTGTACCATCAGTTAAAGTGGTGTACAGTCACTGCACCATCCCGGCCTGTACCGTCAGTTAAAGTGGTGTACAGTCACTGCACCATCCCTCCCTGTACCGTCAGTTAATGTGGTGTACAGTCACTGCACCATCCCGGCCTCTACCGTCAGTTAATGTGGTGTACAGTCACTGCACCATCCCGACCTGTACCATCAGTTAAAGTGGTGTACAGTCACTGCACCATCCCGACCTGTACCGACAGTTAAAGTGGTGTACAGTCACTGCACTATCCCGTCCTGTACTGTCAGTTAAAGTGGCGTACAGTCACTGCACCATCCCGTCCTGTACCGTCAGTTAAAGTGGTGTACAGTCACTGCACCATCCCCTCCTGTACCGACAGTTAAAGTGATGTACAGTCACTGCACCATCCCGTCCTGTACCGTCAGTTAAAGTGGTGTACAGTCACTGCACCATCCCGTCCTGTACCGACAGTTAAAGTGGTGTACAGTCACTGCACCATCCTGTCCTGTACCGTCAGTTAAAGTGGTGTACAGTCACTGCACCATCCCTCCCTGTACCGTCAGTTAAAGTGGTGTACAGTCACTGCACCATCCCGTCCTGTACCGACAGTTAAAGTGGTGTACAGTCACTGCACCATCCCGTCCTGTACCGACAGTTAAAGTGGTGTACAGTCACTGCACCATCCCGTCCTGTACCGTCAGTTAAAGTGGTGTACAGTCACTGCACCATCCCGTCCTGTACCGACAGTTAAAGTGGTGTACAGTCACTGCACCATCCCGTCCTGTACCGTCAGTTAATGTGGTGTACAGTCACTGCACCATCCTGTCCTGTACCTCAGTAAGGGTGTACAGTTACCCCGTAAATGGCACCACATCCCCTGTACCCAGTTAAAGTGGTGACAGTCACTGCACCATCCCTCCCTGTACCGACAGTTAAATGGTGTACATCACTGCACCATGTCCTGTACCAGTCAGTTAAAGTGGTGTACAGTCACTGCACCATCCCGGCCTGTACCGACAGTTAAAGTGGTGTACAGTCACTGCACCATCCCTCCCTGTACCGTCAGTTAAAGTGGTGTACAGTCACTGCACCATCCTGTCCTGTACCGACAGTTAAAGTGGTGTACAGTCACTGCACCATCCCGTCCTGTACCATCAGTTAAAGTGGTGTACAGTCACTGCACCATCCCTCCCTGTACCGTCAGTTAAAGTGGTGTACAGTCACTGCACCATCCCTCCCTGTACCATCAGTTAAAGTGGTGTACAGTCACTGCACCATCCTGTCCTGTACCGTCAGTTAAAGTGGTGTACAGTCACTGCACCATCCCGTCCTGTACCGACAGTTAAAGTGGTGTACAGTCACTGCACCA
>CM059194.1:86420114-86500732 GCA_030323885.1 Branchipolynoe longqiensis | reverse complement strand
TGGTGTAAAATCCCCCCCCCATGGCACTGACCCCATTTATGTTGATCAGTAGGGCCTACATTGTACAATATTTTAACGGGTGTGTGCTTGTCAATTTACAAAAGATGTAGGGTGTAATAAAGAATTAAATATAACATAACATACCACTGCAACAATTTGTTAGACTAACCTCATTTTGGGTCAAGAATTTCAAATTTGAATGTAATCCAAATGATGATTGATACTAGGACAAGTTCTGATGCACACAAAATTAATATGGATAATTTTTTCCCCCTGAGAAAACGACCACAGTCAACAATAGGGTCAAAAGAATAACAAAATAATGTCCAAGAAGTCTACAAATGGGTGGTCATACTATGCTTGGAAACTACAGTACGAAATGGGACTTCTGGTAATTTCCTGTTATTCCTGAATAAAGTTATGCTTACGTAAGTTGTCCACAAGAAACACCCTTGAGTAGGAGTGGAGGGGGGGGGGGGGGGCGTCGTGACTGACCCGACCACTATAATATATTGCTATTTTGTGATAGGAGAGAATTTTAAAAACAGGATATTTATAAACATTAAAAACTGGAAATCCCAAGCATTTGCAAAGATATTTCATTCTTGCAAAATAAACAAACAAGGGTTATATACCTGACAGAAGTTTTCTATAGATTACAAGCAGTTGAAAAACACTGAAGATGGGATTTTCAACATTTTTAGTGGAATAGACATGATGTACCTCACGAGGTTCAGAAGAGGAAGTCAACAGGACACGTTGATACCAAAGTAGTTTATTTGTATATGTGTTATGTTAAATACATGATACTGACTACATCTAGTGTATACGGGACACTGACACTAATGCCTAGTTACAACTACAGCTTGTACAAAACGGCTACAGCTCAGTGACCACGGTTCTGTAGGTTACAGCTGACAGCACATGTGGTTTCACCACCTGGTAGGCTACGGTTCAGTGCACATACAGCGCTCAGCAGCTTGCATACTACTCCTTTTGTGCATGTGGCCCTTACCACCGTGCAGGTTATGCCTCATTGCACACACAGCCGAAACCATGCTGCAGGTTTCGACTTAGTGCACACAGCCCTAACCATGCTGCAGGTTTCAGCTTACTGCATACAACCCTCACCATGCTGCAGGTTTCGGCTTAGTGCACACAGCCCTCACCATGCTGCAGGTTTCGACTTTGTGCACACAGCCCTAACCATGCTGCAGGTTTCAGCTTACTGCATACAACCCTCACCATGCTGCAGGTTTCGACTTAGTGCACACAGCCCTCACCATGCTGCAGGTTTCGACTTTGTGCACACAACCCTCATCATGATGCAGGTTTCAGCTTAGTGCACACAGCCCTCACCATGCTGCAGGTTACGGCTTAGTGCACACAGCCCTCACTATGCTGCAGGTTTCGGCATAGTGCATACAACCTTCACCATGCTGCAGGTGTCGGCTTAGCGCACACAGCCCTCACCATGCTGCAGGTTTCAGCTTAGTGCATACAGCCCTCACTATGCTGCAGGTTTCGGCTTAGTGCACACAGCCCTCACCATGCTGCAGGTTTCGGCTTTGTGCACACAGCCCTCACCATGCTGCAGGTTTCACCTTAGTGCATACAACCCTCACCATGCTGCAGGTTTCAGCTTAGTGCACACAGCCCTCACTATGCTGCAGGTTTCAGCTTAGTGCATACAACCCTCACCATGCTGCAGGTTTCGGCTTAGTGCACACAGCCCTCATCATGCTGCAGGTTACGGTTTAGTGCACATAACCCTCACCATGCTGCAGGTTACGACTTAGTGCAGCTGCAGGTTTTGGCTCATTGCACACACCCATCACCATGTTGGTTATGGCTGAGCGCACAGCCTTCAGCACACACCATTTCACCATACTGCAGGTTACACCCAGCGCACGCGCACACTGCCCTCACCACGCTGCAGGCTATGGCTCAGTACACATTGGCTTTCATCGCTCTCCAACATCAAATGCAAATCTGATTCGCTTGCAAACTTCATACAAAAAAAGATGCAAAAAGAGCTGGCACGTAGCTAGAAGGTCGCATTTGAAGGATACCTAATCGTTGGGTGTATTACTTGGCATTTTGAATAACTGCACTAAGCTCTTTATTAATGAAGTCGGTAATATGAAACCAACAGACGAAACTTAAACAAAGCCTGTTGTTGCTAAATCAACCACTGCCCGCTCCACGGACAGACACAGGACAATGACAGAAACGTAGAGTAAATAGCAGAAAAGCACTGCTTTAATTAAAGAATGAGGTAGGGATACCCCACTTTGGCAGGTGACTGTCAGAGCCACAAAGGTTTGCCTACTGCGTGTAAGACAAACCAATTGGCATGATGCCACAGCAAAGGAGTGTTGACAGCAGCACACCTTAGTTGTTGACAGCAGCACACCTTAGTTGTTGACAGCAGCACACCTTAGTTGTTGACAGCAGCACGCCAATTAACGGAAACCACGAAGCTAGTGTTACTGACAGCAGCAACACACCGCATCGACAAGAGACAGAACAAATGTTCGAGACCTCCCAAACACAATCAGGCTGACGAAGTAGTCTTTGCGCACTCCTAGTGGTGTTTATTGATAAAAACGCTGTATTTAATGCGCATCGGTGTTCTTTAAGAGTCAGGATATTATGTACTTAACTGCTAATAAAATCCACTCCATAAGAATTTCATCTGCCAACGATTAAAAAAAAAGCACTTTTTCACATACTACTTGGCAGGACTTGCTTGGTCAAGGTGCACACCGCTGACAGTGCTTTCAGATACAGCTGAAATGGAGTAATCAAATCGCATGCCCGCGTCTGCACTGAAGTGATGACAATAATTCAAAATAAATCTCCCTTATTCAAATAGATGAAAATCATGGAGCATTGCAATAGAATCAACGCCATTATTTTCAAAGGATGAATTAAAAAAGAAAGTAAAAGTGGACCTTTCCACCTATCGCCAATAATGACGTCACCTGACGGAATTGCAGTCATTAAATGGCAATTACTCGAGTTTTCCGTCTGACTAAAACTAACAGGAATTTGTAGAAAGAACGTTACAACAATGTAAGTATTCACTAAGACACACATTCACGTAGTCTACAACAAAGAGTAGACTTGACGCACAGAATCTTTCTTGGGAACATAACAAAACAATGATATATTCTATATATAATTATATATATAATACTTGATATATAATTATTATATATATACTTATCCTATATGTATATATATATATATTTATATATATTGTTAAAGAGTCCCATGCCACATTAGAAGCCTCTTTACCCTAGCGCACACGGATACCTGGCCTATTTATGGGTCCTCACTATTTATAATACGACATGGGTTTATAGAGATGCATATACATGTAGTGTTTGACACAGTCAAAGAATGAAATTATAACAGTCATTAGAACTTCCTCACTGGATGCTGCCTTTTCGAAACTTGAAAGAGTGCTGGACTGCAAAATGTTCAACCTACTCCGCATGAAAAAATAAGAATAAGAATAAAAAAGTAAAAGAACTCGAGACTGCGCTGAAGGAGTCCCTACTGGTTGAAACTCGCCACACTAAAGGCGGCTGGGACGTCATAAAGGAGACAGCCATCATGTTGACAGCAACCGCAAGATAAGAGTAATCTCCACAAATAAGTCCGCTTTTCAAAAAAGGAAAAGTTTTGTTTTAATTCAAAGCACAAAGGCGCTCCCCTGTTCCCTGCAGCTTTCGGGTGGGTGCCATTTTCTATAGCTTTGAGAATGAATGTGGCGAGCGTGCTTGCGACATCTGCATATTTGTGTTGCGAAGCCACCATGTTCGTCAACTTGCTGCATTCAGTGGCGTCAGCACTGACTGGTATGTGAATGACAAATGAACTATCCACCGCCTCCTCTCCTCTACCGCCTCCTTTTCCCATGACTCGCTTTTACTTTCGGAGCTGGTGTAGAGCGTTGTTTCTTTGCAGCGAGGGTTTCGATCTTGGGGATAGCGATTTCGCTGGTCATGCTGTCTGAGTCGGAACTATACATCTTGTCATCACCCTGCTTCTTCGCAGCTGGTGTTCTAACGCGAGGTTTTGGAACCAACTCCATTTCTTCGTTCTTCGGTTGCGGTTTCTTGCCACTCCTCTTGCTTGTGCTTTTCCGTGCTGCAGCTTTCTTAGGAGCCGGTGCAGGGTCAGCGCGCGCTGACCCACCACCACGTGACCTGGATGGTGTCGGCTTGTAGCCGTCTGACATCTTGGGACCACCCACAGAATCGTCATCCGAAGAGTCCATTGCATAGTTTGGCCGCTTGGATGTCCTGTTCCGGCTGGGCGTGGTTGCCTTCTCGTCATCGCTTGAGTCAGATGTTGCGGTTACATGGCCCCTTTTGGTTGGGGTTTTCCTGGCTGGGGTTTTCTTGACTTCAGTCTTCTTAGCAGGTACTTTCTTAACAGCTGCTTTCTTGGCTGGGACAGCGGCCTTCCCTCTGCCACCTGCAGCCCTGTTCTTCTTTGGCGGTGGTGCTTCTGGCTCAGACTCACTTGAGCTTTCATCGCTCGATTCATCTGAAGACGAATCATCCGAGTCGGACTCCCCACGGCGGTGAGTTTTCTTCATGACGCGCTTGACCACCTTGCGCTTTCGTTTCTGGGCGCGGTCTTCATTGATCTCAATGGCTGGTTTTGCTGAGACCGCCTTTGACCGAGCCATTCCTCGACGTTTTGAAGGGCGCGGCTTGTACTTGTCACCATAACCTGCAAAGTCATACGACTCAATAGCATCCTCATCTGAAGTGTCGTCCTCAACCTCGTCGTAGTCACTTGTAGTGTCCTGACCGGCTAGGATAACAGGAGATGGATGGAAGGTCTTCACCAGTTGAAAGGTTCCTGAAGCACCGATACCAGACAGCTGCCTGAAAGTCAAGCACCAGCGAGTTAATGATAGTCATTTAAACAAAGCCGATGAAGTGCAACACAGTCAATGCGCATCAATACCTAATCCAAACAAAATAGTAGAGCCAAATAAAGTATTATAAAAATATGAAATACTTACTCAAGCCTTCAAGACCTCATAGTTTCAAGCCCTCAAGTAACGACAGCGAATGACTGGTTTATATTAAATGCCAGAATGGAAATTAAAGTGGATGTAACATGATCAGCAAAACTTTATTTATCATGATCGAATATGACAACGAACAGTCCGTAGGGGTCTGCTAATATTTAAGCTGACCGCCATCTGTTGGCAGCGAAAGTGAACCAGCTGTACAGATTCCTGCCACCCTTTCCTACCAGCTCTACCAATTCCTGCCACCCTTTCCTACCAGCTCTACCAATTCCTGCCACCCCTTTCCTACCAGCTTTACCAATTCCTGCCACCCTTTTCCTACCAGCTTTACCAATTCCTGCCACCCCTTTCCTACCAGCTTACCAATTCCTTCCACCCCTTTCCTACCAGCTCTACCAATTCCTTCTACCCCTTTCCTACCAGCTCTACCTCTAATTTGTTCCCACCATCCATTTCCCGAATACTGAGGAGACCACTGGTTCGTATATTTCGTTAGTTATTTAGAACAGAAACAAGGCTGAGGGTTTATATAGTTAGCCCTAACGACTCTCCTCAGCTGTTAAAGTGATGTACGCCAGGCAATATGTGGGTCAGGATCACGAAAAGAGGCCAATTGGGGAAAGTTGTCGGTGTCGAGCATGGATGTCGGCATCGATCGGTAAAATTATAATTTAGCATTGACAGAGGTGTTGGAAAGTCCTTAAATTTATCCTGAATGTAAAGGTCGAGAAAATACAACCTTATTTGTTTCTAGGATAATTTAATATAAAACAAAGAAATGCACGAGACTTTAAGAATTGTGATGCCGACATCTGTTAAAGTAGTCGGCGTCGATCATTGGATGTCGGCATCGATCGGTATAATTATAGTTTAGCATTGACAGGTGTTAGAATGTCCTTAAATTTATCCTGAATGTAAAGGTCAAGAAAATACAACCTTATTTGTTTCTAGGATAATTTAATATAACAAAGAAATGCACTACACTTTTAAGAATTGCGATGCCGACATCTTCAATTGACCACGGATTGGCCCATTTTCGTGAGGCTGACTCATGTACACACATAGGTTTTCTCTTTGAAATAGAACAGAATCATGCTTAGACTCACCGACCAGTTATTTTAGTGAAGGACTTTCTTTTTTACAACAAAATTATGTTTCGTAGTTACATAATCCAATGATATTGAGTTTGTCATTTTCTGAGATAAATATATTAGGTTGATCAGTATATGAGACTGTCTCAAAAGGTGCTAAGCAATATGGGCAAAACTTTGTCTGTTATAACAATCAACATACTATCTGCTTATGCTTTTGCTCAGGATAAACTGTTTATTTTTTACATGGTGTTTCATAATCCCAATAGAATACATATTGATTTGAAGCAAATGTCCTTGTGTTTTCAGTGTAACCGTTTCTGTGCTGTTTTGTGTCAATCGTTACAATGGACAAAAAAAAAAAGAAGAGTTATCACCTTTTGAGACAGGCTCATATAATAATCGACCTTACCTTAGTTTTAAGTAACCTTTTCTTTAAAAATGACTAACTTAGGAGATATTTGAAGTACAAACATCCCAAATTAATTTTAGCAATCGTGTCAAAATTCTGACTCCATAGGCTTCAAAGCACACCAGTGCAGCCTCGAATCTAGATAAGCGACTTGCTTTTGAAAATTGTAGGCTTGTATCGGACTATGCAACTTTAAGGTACAACGGGTTCTGGCTGTCCAGAGCCATTCTGTTTGTGCAACCGAATACAGTGAAACCCCTTTATAACACGCCCCGATTTAAGGCGCATTCAGATATAACGCGATGATTGATTGATTTAACGCGACCCCGCTGTTTTCGCGATGACATTGTATGGACC
Organism: Branchipolynoe longqiensis; assembly: GCA_030323885.1. Taxonomy (NCBI): domain Eukaryota; kingdom Metazoa; phylum Annelida; class Polychaeta; order Phyllodocida; family Polynoidae; genus Branchipolynoe; species Branchipolynoe longqiensis. The sequence continues at coordinate 86,493,810 of CM059194.1, read as the reverse complement.
GCAACGATCGCGTCATAACGGGGTTTCACGTTATCTTGCATCACTGTCAACCACAAACACATGGCACCAATAAAGGAGTGGGAGGGGACTTGAGCACCGTTCACACACGGACATTAAGTCGCCTCAAGTAGTTCGCCTCATCTAAGTCGACTCAGATCGCACGTATGAACGGTCCTCTGAGGAGAATTAGGGCTGAGTCGACTCAACTAGTTCGCCTCAAGTAAACCGTGTCGTGAGGTAGTTTAGATGAGGCGAACTAGCTTGAGTCGGCCTAAGTGGCATGTGTGAACATAATTGGTTTAGTTGGGGTGGCTTCAGCACATGGATGGAGACTGCTTCCTAACAGGTAGTTGCTTTCATAGTGGTTAGAACACATGTTTGGACCGTCCTACATGTTTGAACCGTCCCATTTTTTCATATATCATATGGAGACTGCTTCCTAACAGGTAGTTGCTTTTGATAGTGGTTGGAACACATGTTTGGACCGTCCTACTCGTCCCATCTCTTATTAGGTGTGTTGTTTGTATGTATTTACTTGTGGATGTATATGTGGTATGTGGATGTACATGTGGATGTATGTGTGGATGTATGTATGTGTGGATACATGTATGTGTATGCATGTATGTGTGTATGTATGTGTGTATGTATGTGTGTATGCATGCGTGTATATGTATGTATGTGTGTATACATGTGTATGTATGTGTGTAACTATTTGTATGTATGTATGTATGTATGTATGTATGTATGTATGTATGTATGTATGTATGTATGTATGTATGTATATGTGTATGCATGTGTGGATGTATGTGCATGTATGCATATTTGTATATGTGGATGTATATGTGTATGTATGTGTATACATGTGTATGTATGGGTCGGTGTATGCATGTGTGTATATGGGTCACTCTCCTGAAAACTGGCCAGAAGTGTCACATGGAGAGTTAAAATTTAATATTTGAATTTTTTACATTTCCCCTTTACATCTTTGTGAAATATAAATTGATGAGATAAAAAATAAAGGTGTAGTCCATGAATAAGATATCTCTTATGGCAGTATAACATGTGAGTCACACGTGTAACACGTGTTTAGGACACCACACAGTCTGCTTAATAAATATCTAATCAGAATTAAATAATATCATACTTAGAAGCATATTAATCATGGCATCATATACAGAAATATCTAGTGCTCATATAGATACAAAAAAGTAATTCCCAGCCATGCTTTATTCACTGAATAATTAGTGTACAATATTTGTGTGGCATCCAGACACCACGGTTACACGTGTCACGGAAATTTCTAATGTTATTTCTGAAGACATTAAAAAAAAAAAAATTTAATTTAAGCATGCATACATGTTAATAAATACTTCCTCTTTGATTTGGGACCTGTTGTGTTTGATATATCAATGCAAAACAACATGTTAATAAGGATTCAACCACGTCCAATATGTCATGTTACAAATGGCTGACTGTAAAATGGGGTTTTTTGGTACAAAAACAGTTCATAACTAAAAAGACCAAAGTTGCACACAGTTTTATTTTATTTCCCTTATTTCTTTCATCAAATCTGAGCATGAATATGAAAAGTATAAGGAAAAAAATAAGTAGGAAGGTTTTTATTGATGTTTTAAAATCCCATCTCATGTTGACCAGTTTTCAGGAGAGTGACCCATATATGTATGTGTAGATGTATGTATGTATGTGTGGATGTATGTGTGTATGTATGCATGTTTGTTTGTATGTGAGGGATGTATGTGTGGATGTATATGTGCATACATGTGTGTATATGTATGTATGTGTATACATGTGTATGTATGTATATGTGTATGCATGTGTGTATGTATGTGTGTGGATGTATGCATGTGTATACATGTGTATGTATGTCGATGTATGTGTGTATATATGTATGTGTAGATGTATGTATGTTTGTGTTCATGTATGTGTATGGATGGATGCATGTATGTATGTTTGTATGCATGTTTGTATGTATGGTATACCAGTGAGGCAGCACTATAAAGTCACCATGAGTGCACACTGTCACAAGTCAGTACCCATCCTGATATGACCTTAGATGTTGCTAGGACCTAAAACAACAACAAACAAACATCGATCTGAGCCGGTTTAACGCGCGTGCTTGAATGCGCCACACTTACAAACCTTGGTATGTGTGAACGTGCCGCTAGTTCGACTCATCTAGGTCGCCTTATCTAAGTCGGCCTAGCGTTGTACGTGTGACCACTGCTATGGTCTAACTAATTACAATCGGACAATTCGATGATTAAAGTTGGCTAATATTAGAATTATTTGAAGGGTAAATGCAAAATAATCTTGGCCTGAACACGGAAAAGCTGGACATCATAGGCTTGTATGACTTGCACCACTGTCACGTTCTATTAAATTGATTTAATGTTGCATGGTTTTAAGTTTCTGTGATTTTTTAAAAAGATAAATATATAGTTGATAGTTATAGCCTTCCTTACTTTAGTTTGAAGAAACTTTTATTTCAAATGGCTAACTTTGTGGAAATATTCTAAGTGCAAATATGTACAATTTTGGTAAGCATGTCAAAACTTTGACACCATAGGCTTCAGCAGTAACAGGTTCTATTAAATTGACTTAGTATTCCCTTCTAGTTTAAAACATGTGCTGCTTTCATCGGACTATGCGGCTTTAAAATTCTTTCTCTGCTGCAATAAATGTTTTAATAAGTGCACCAGTATCTAAGTTGGATTTCTAGGCATGTGCTTTAATTTAGAAAATTATATGGTTTTATCTGTATACCCACAATAGCCTATGTTTACTTTTTGAGCCGGGGGGTGGGGGGGTAAACAAACAAGCAATCAATCAATCAAGGTCTTATCGGATTATGGAACTTGAAAGTTGCATAGTACGATGATTTCGAGTTTGTCATTTTCTGATATGAATACATTGGATTACTTTCACTTAAAATGGCTGACTTAGAGGAGATATTTGAAGTATAAACATTCAAAATTAATGTTGGCATGTTTGTCAAAACTCTTGACCGCATAGGCTTCAGTAGTAACAGGTTTAATTAAATTGAATTTCTGTGTAGCAACGCATAATGAGTAAGTGCACCAGCATCTAATTTGAAAACGTAGGTTCAAATCTATAAGAGTTTTGCCTATGAAAAATTGATACTTTAACTAAATGATCTACGTTATAGATTTGTGTATGTATGCACAAATGTATATTTAGGTATTTTACTACCTAAATATAAATCCAACTGTGAAGCATACACCTAATCCAGATTGATTGATTGGTTGGTTGATTCATTGATTATGTAAAGGCTATATTCAAGGCGAGAATCTGCAGCGTTTCTCAACATGTCAGTTTACCTATCCATACATTACATCAAATTGACTGGGGTTTTACAAACTAGTAACACCTGAGCATTTCAGGAAGTGCACTGGCTTGTGATTATTCATTCATAGCAGCTTTATAGTGTTGCCTCACTGACGTTCAATGACCCCAATATCTCACTCTATGCTCACACTGCACAGACCCGCATCGATCGATAATCGGATGCTGCAACCACTTACTTAATTTCTTGGTTAGCGACAGCGCGCTCGAGCGCTTTCTTGAAGAGGTGAGGGCGTTCAGCCACTTTGAACTTGTCGGCGTACCATTCCATGACGTACTTCTTCAGCAAGTTGGACGAGCAGATCTTTGGTTCTGTACAAGCCATGATGGCGTTGATGACCATTCCGGTCATGTCCTCATCTGACAAGACAAAGTAATAATCACATTACACATGTCCAGAGGTGCGTGTAGATAACACTGTGAACGGGCAGATCTCCTAATAGGGGGGGGGGGGGGAAATCGGCCCATCCAACTTAGATATTGGTGCACTTGTTAAACATTTACTGCTGCACAGAAGTAATAAGTTAACGTATGTGAACCTTTCACGGCTGCAAGTTGGCAAAGACTGATTGATATCTAGAATTTTGGTGTGCACACGAAATTTACTTTGCATGTATACACTTCAAATATTTCCAAAGTCAGCCATTTATGATAAAAGTCTCCAAAATAAAAATAAAGTGGATTATACAGGGAAGAAAGTGGTCTCCGGCAAAAAGAGGTGAGGTTATTGGTAAACAATGTTGCTCCAGTGATATCATCGTTAGCCTAGTAATTATTAAAAGAAGGGGGACTGACAAAGAATTCCCACGAAAACATGAATATTCTCTCATAGGCTTAGCACTGTCAGGCAATCGCAGAAAATTCCAGAAGTTAGGTTTCGTACACTACTCTCCTAGCACCGTTCTACTGATCAATCAGTACAGACTATCCTTGGAGAGGGCTCCATTGGCCTTGTGAATGTATTATCGCCCATGCCAAGGCCTCTACTGACAGTGTTGTAGGGAGCAGCATAGTATTTGCCTGTGCTAATGGTGCTGTCAAAGATTCTGCTATGCATAGTAGAATCCCTGGTGACGCGTGGTGCTGCACGATGGAGTATGGTATGGGTCTATGCTGATGGTGCAGGATGGTATTGGAATACGCTGACAGTGCTGAGTGGTGCAGTATTTTATTGGCATACGCTGACAGTGCTGCCATATGGCATATTGTGGACGCTATTCGGGGTTTACCCAAAATTGTAGAAATCCGCGGGGATATTTCATCACTGAATTTACAACAATCAACCAAATATATGTATTTTTAAAATAACCGCAGAAACATTAAACCATCAGATTATGCAACTCATCGAACTAGAACTCACCATCAGTCGGGTCAAAAGTGTCCACCTCGAGTCTGAAGCGGCCGCTGCTGCCTGAAGTGCCGGAAACCTGCTCCCAGTAGCCGCGTTCCTTGCCCGTCTCCAGGCACTTGGCAAGTCTGGCACCAAGCACAATGGACAACTTCAATGTGCGATAATGCAAAGTCATTTTCATGATGTAGCGATGTAAGTCCCAAGTGAGGCGATAGTGTGTGGAAATTGGGTCATAGTGCTGGTAGCTTGGTCTCCCAGTGGGACAGCACTATAAAGCCACTATGAGTGCGCACTGTCACAAGTCGATCTTACACGTTGTCAGGACACTATATTATGCGCGCGTGCGTGTGTGTGTCACAGTTAAATGCTTCAGGTTTTTCTTGAATGATGTATTGCTATTAGATAGAAAGAAAACCCATAAAATTATACTATTTCTTTATTGACGTACTATACAAACGACACAAATCACAGATTAAATAACAAAAATTGCAGAGATCTTTCATTCCTAATATACTCTGGATGAAGGCATTAGGGCACAAATTGGCAGGTTCACTCGTGAAGCTTACCTGTCCACATTGGTGTCGGGGTAGTTCTCAGCGACATACTTCTTGATGCGGATGACTGATGCCTCCTTCGGCTCCGACATGAAGGTCATAGCCAGGTAAAAAGTGTCCTCAAGACGGCTGGGGTCTCCATGGTGAATGAAGCGGTCCTTCGGGGTCCCTAGAGAAAATAAGGTCAGCGTATAACTAACGACCCGAGTAATCAGAAACCTACACCATGGGCGCGTTCAGGGTACACCTCAGAGTCAACTCCGCGACGTCTTTTTGGCTTATTTGCGGTCACGGTGTGCCTCGGGGGTCCCTTTTCAGGGATGAGGCAAAAAGCTCCTCCAAAATGGCCACCGAATCCAGTGGTTTCAGCCAATCAGAGCAGTTTTTTTCAATTGCACCATACAGCTAAAGTCGATCAGACTAGTGTGACGTCTGGAATAATGAATTTTATTCCCCCAACTCTGACATATGCACAACATACCAACCGTTGAGGAAACATGGATCCTGCTATTATTTGGACTGTTATTTGCTATTATTTGGAAGGTTTCCACTTTTGGTTTCCAATTCACACTTTAGTGCACAGATTTAGAGAATGACCTATATATATACACTGCACTCGAAACATTACACATTAAAAAAATTACTGAAAATAATGTAAATGTCATAACTATATAGAACATATAAATATATATTTCATCAAATTCTTTAACATACTACAGAGTGCAAAAATATTTCATCCGGCTTATCCAATATCTAGCTTAATAGAGTGCGTTTTAACGAGGGTGCACTGACCAGACATATATCAAGGATGGAAATTCATGTTGGGTCGACAAACAAGATATTTAGGGGCTCATAGGTTTCAAATATATATAATTACTTTCTGTATAAGGGTTATTCACTGAAACCGGTGTGGCGGTTTCAGCTTGTTCCCGTGCTCAGCCGTGTCCCTCGCTTCTGCGCATGCGTCAGAATCTAATAAGCATGGCCGTAATCGATTAACACTACCCGGGCGACTCGGGCCATCCCAGTCGTCAGAATTTCAAATAGAACACGGCGAGTGGAGTCGACAAATACACGAATTAAAAAAACCATTAAAAAAACCCAGTTCACAAGCACCGATGTGGTATCAGTGCGGTTCAGGAAGGCAGTGACGCCTACAGCCTGCTTTCAGCGCGGCGGCGGTTCGGCAGTAGCGCCAGCTGGTGGTTCGAACCTGAATGCCAGGTTAGCCCAATAGTGGCGCCAGCTGGTAGTACTGGGCTGCACGCGGATTGGAAGATCAGCCGGCGTCTACCTGGCGCCAACACAAGGGCGCCACCCAGCTCCACCTACACCAGTATATATGTGAGCATACATACAAAGTTTATATATAATCAGCCAGCGTCTACCTGACGCCAACACAAGGGCGCCACCCAGCTCCACCAGTATATACGCGAGCATATATACAAAGTTTATATATAATCAGCCGGCGTCTACCTGACACCAACACAAGGGCGCCATCCAGCTCCAACTACACCAGTATATACGTGAGCATATATACAAAGTATATATATAATCAGCCGGCATCTACCTGACGCCAACACAAGGGCGCCACCCAGCTCCACCTACACCAGTATATAGGCGAGCATATATACAAAGTATATATATAATCAGCCGGCATCTACCTGACGCCAACACAAGGGCGCCATCCAGCTCCACCTACACCAGTATATATGCAAACATATATACAAAGTATATATTTAGCGCTCACTGATTTAAAATAATATATATATCAATTATTTATATATTTGATAAACAAATTACCCCTAAATATCCTGATGTCCAACAAAAATGACTCCTCCCCAAAAGTTGTAACCTGCGTATATTAAATCTGTGAGCGTGACTTATGTTCCATCTTGCTATTAATGAGGTTGACTTACTTTTCTTGGTGGGCTTCCTCTTTTCCGTTGTGCCCTTCTCGCTCTTCTCCCCGTCCGCTCCTTCCTCCTTTGGCTTTGAATCATCCGCACTGTCTTCTGCTGACTGCAAAGACGCATGCTTGTGAGAATTTGTGAAAATAATTCAAGCGTAGAACACATTGGATTTTTAGTATTCAAAGCAACTAAAATAAGACGCAGCTCAAAAAGCTTAATTGTGTAGAAGGGGTCAAGGGTCAAACTGATTTAGAGCCGGGTCTTCCATTGACTCCAGATATGTGATAATAACATATGTTGTCAGTCCTAATGCACTGTCTTCCAGCTGTACTGACAAAGGCCAATACACACTAAACAAAGTTATAATAACATAAATGAACAATTACAAGAAAATAAGCAAAGCATTGATATAAATGATGGGTAGAGAATGAGATAAAGAAAAAAGAAGTATGGGTGTGGGGGGAGAGAGAGACTAACATGTTTTCCAAGCTACAATATCCGCTGAATGCATAAAAAGAATATTTTAAAAATCAAAACAAAACTCCTTGGATTTAATCCGACATAACCGACTTAGATAATGGTGCACTTATGAATCATTTGTTGCTGCATCGAAGGGAATACTTAGTTCAATTAAAGTTGCATAGCCCGATGGTTTTTATTTTCAGACATTTTCTGAGATAAATACACTAAGTTGATCGTTATAATGTACCTTACTTTAGCCTTGAAGTAACTTTCATTTTAAGTGGCTAACATTTGAGATATTTCATGTGCAACCATGCAAAATTAATTTTGGCAAACATGCCAAAACTCTTACCCCATAGGCTTCTGCAGTAACGGGTTCTATTCAATTGCCTCGGTATTCCCTTCTATGTGGCAACAAATGTTTAATAAGTGCACCAGTATCTAAGTTGGATATGGAGAATCAAATTTAGATAAATGCTTTGGTTTTGAAAATTTGATATTTTCATCGGACTGTGCAGCTTTAATAGAACGTGTTTCTGCTGAAGTCAATAGAGCCAGTATTTTATCTTAATGTGCTAGCCAAAATTAATTCTGCATATTTTTCACTCCAAATATATTAATTAGGCTGAACGTTAATTTGAAGTAACTTTCATTATAAATGGCTAAAATGGATATTTTCACGGCAAATATCTCCAAGTTTAGCCAATTATAATAAGTTACCTGTTTCTGCTGAAGCCAATAATAAGTTACTTCAAATTAATAATAATAAGACGGCTCACTCAGCATGTACTGTGTAATCAAAATGATAGAACCCACCACTTGGTGCGCTGGCTGTTCTCTTGGTTAAACAGGTGCTATATTATATGTATAAATGTATATATGAATGTGAAAGATGTGTGATGATGGTGATGCTGATGATGATGCTGATGATGATGTAAACTTGTTCATAGCAATTTCATATTGATGTGTATTCATACTTACCTATCTCATGTATAATATAATAATTGTATGTGTTTACATGTGAAACACCAACCAGCAGCTGGGCTGATCAAACCCACCACAAGGTGGCACTGTGAAATTTACATTACCATGGGAAAGATAGGGAGTGAGCCATCTTAGTATTATAGGGTCTTTGGCCTAATATATATATATATATTTTTTAATGGCAGAAACTCAAAAATATAGCATTATACAATTTTGACAAAGTTAACAGCGTAGTAACAAATTCATGTAATCACTCTTCTATGTAAGTTTGACATCACTTGTCCTGTGCCAATATGTAAAATGCTTGCATGTATTATACATACAGGGGCATTTCTGATTATATGTAACGAAACACTATTCATTGCTGATTTGTTTTAACAATGTATCTAACTGTTGACTAAGTGCCCCAGTATCTAAGTTAGATATGTAGAATCAAATCTAGATAAGTGTTTTGGTTTTGAAAATTTGTTCACCCATTCTACCATGTTCTTTATAACTTAACGTGAAAATAATGTTGTGGGGTTAATGAAAATGGGAAACATTGTGCCTAGAGCAGGTTTCGAACCCACACCGCTTACATTCCAGGCTAGTGTTTTAACCATTACACCACCTAGGCTCCATCACCCTATTCACGCACAGAGTTTCCACCAGAAAATAATGTGATGGTACGCAGAATGGGTGGGAAAAGGGGCTATGGAGGCTTCCTTGTCTCTGGCTCTTTGAAGAACCGTTAAAAAAAATTATCGCAACAATTTGAGGGTTCAGAGTTGTACCCTCATAAAATATAAGGGTGCAAAATTTTATTTATTTTACCCTCTGGCAAAGACCGTGCTACCCACCTGTCTATGCGGCTCCTTGCATGAGAGGTCAGTGCAGACTACTACAACTGTGAAACGTAGAAAGCTAGCCCAAGTGTCTTTAGATGTTTATCGAAGAATCCACTCCAATCTCACACCACATACCACACACCTTTTCTCCTTCCTTCTCGCCATCAGTGTCCTTATCGTCTTTGTGCTTGTCGTCTTTGTCCTTTTCGTCTTTGACTTTGCCATTCATCTTCGGCTTCTCCTCAGGCTCATCTACTTCGTTCTCCATGTACAGACGGTAAAAGCCACACTTACCGATGCCACGGTCCTGAAATTACAATTGTCAGGCACCATGACACAATTTCGCAATCAGTCACATTATCTGATAGTGATTAATGATGATTTAACAGATCATATGAGGAGTACTGAGTACATGAAAGCACAGAAAGTGAAAGAAAGAAGTACAGGGACAATAGAAACAGAAAAAATTAATCAAAAGGGAGCTCAATGCACTGCTAGATTAACTAAAAAGAATAAAATATAAAGAGTGGAATGATACATACAGGGAGGTAAACTTTTAAACTTCAAACCAAAACTAATGACCACTAACACAATAAGGTGAAGGCAGTCAGGGGAAATAACTATAGATAACCAAACAACTACCAGAAAAGTGAAAATTTAGGCGGACGAGTAAAAATCACACATTGTCCTGACTTTTACTTGTCCTATGGACAAGTCTGGTGTGATTTTTACTCGTCCTATGGACTAGTGAAATTTTGTTTGCTTATTTCGATCAATGCACATGCACCAACCGAATTAAATCTAGATTTTGTTAAGATGTCAGTTAGTTTGCTTTTCTACGGAAGTGCTAAGGACGGAAAAGTAAAAGGGTCACCGTACACAGGTGAGGTAGCCGTACTTGACTCCGCGCTGCAGCGCAGAGAGCAACACTTTTGGCCGCACGTCCAGGCGCAGGGCCGGATATTTCCCAGCAATGAAGCCGAGAATACGATTAAAGCGTACGCCACCTCGAGGGTTGCCCATGTCGGTGAGCGAGTTGTGAATGATGTCACGGATCTTCAGTGTGAGTGTGTCTGCTTTCACCTTGTGTTCCCCCTTCTTCGGCATTTTCTTTTCCTTGATTTTGTTCAGGTGTGTAGATGACGGTTTGAATGCAAAGCCATCCGGAAACTTCTTACGTAAAATCTGCAGCGAAATTTTTTTTTAAAGTATTTTACCCAAATAGCACAAGAAATGTACGCAAAATCCCACGGATTTGGGAGACTAGGCTGCTGGCACCATGACCACAATTTCTCAAACAGTCACATTATCTGATACTGAGCTAACCAGTCCTTGCCCTATCCAAGTACTGCCGAACACCAGGCTTGGTAGCAACAAGTATCAATTTTGTACGTCATTGCTGGGATTTGTACGTCTCGGCTGGGATTTGAACTCCCAGCGTTCCGGACAGGAAACCGGCACTCTATTGATTTGGCCACTGCATCCGGTGGAAAATAAATTGGACAGATGCAAATTAGATTAGATTTCTGAACAGTGTCGTAATCACATGGCAATGACAGTACTGTGAATACAACTCAGTGACATCCCATGACAGTCTGGCACAAAGATGCACATGGTTTGTTTTGTTGTTGTTTTATATCCTAGCAACATCTAAGGTCATAACAGGACGGGTACCGACTTGTGACAGTGCACACTCATGGCGACTTTATAGTGCTGTCCCACTGGGAAACCAGGCCGCAAGCACCATAACCTGGTATCCCACTCATGTCACATTATCCTGACCCTCAGCACACCAGTCCTTACCCTGTCCTAATAATGCCGAGCGCCTGGCTAGGAAGCGCAAGTATCAATTTTTAAGTCATTGGTTTGACTCGACCATGGTTCGACCCCACGACCTACCAGCACGGGAGACGGACGCTCTAACTCATTCGGCCATCCCGTCTGGTACTGCACATGGTTTAATCAGCATCAATACCAACTGTCGACAGGTTGCAGCACCGCATAGGTGCTCACTGATTTACCATAGTGCCTACACCAGAAGCGATAAATAACATATTCAAGATGATTGTGAGTCACTGACCTTGTTAAAGAAGAATGGTTCCACTGCGGTAGCAAAGTCACCCATGCACTTGTCAAGGTATACATTGTAGAGGTCCGTGAGGGGCAATCTCACTGCCTCCTTTTCCATCAGATGCTCGGCACACCTGCAACAAACAGAAAGAGCCGTCAGCGCATCGCTACACTGCACCAACCTGCCAGCGTGTGAACAGGGTCCTTACGCAAACAAATGCAAATTCAAATGTTGATTAATGAAACAGAAATGATGCTGGATACAGTCAATTTTCAATGATTTTCCTTATCCTCTTTCGTGACAATTAAGCGAAGAACATATGGGCCCAAACAAGGTGTTAACCTTTCGTGATCATTAGATGCAGAAATTAATGGAACAAACAAGGTGTTCACATTTCGTGATGACTAAACGAAAAACACATGGGAACGAACAAGAAGTGCACCTTTCCTCACCATTAAACGAAGAACATATGGGAACAAACAAGGTGTTGACCTTTTGTGATCATTAGACGCAGAACCTATGGGCACAAACAAGGTGTTGACCTTTTGTGACCATTACACACAGAACATATGGAAACAAACAAGACCGAGACTGACAGAAATAGAAATGGAACGAAGAACACGGAAATTGACGACGGAAACAACAAAAATAACAGAAATGACAGCAAAACCAAACTACAAGCAGCAACGAAAATGTAAGCAAAAATGCCAACACCAGGACAGTGCTCATGGATAAGAAGCCACAAATGGAGGCGACCCAAAATCAGGCAATCAAACCAAAAACTGAGGGGAAAAAACTCAGTGTTATAGTCCTGACAATAACGAACAGGCTGAAAACAAAAGAAAAACAAGCCCAGGACACTGAGAAAGTCCAAACCAGGCTGAGGAGTAAAAAAATCCAGCTGGATAAAGCATCACACAAAAAAGAACTCTTCCAGAAGAAAAAAACACTCCAGGCCAAAAAAGACTACAATAAAGTCACAATAAGACCAGTAAGGACAGAAACGGAAATGCTGAGTGAAAAAACAGTACAACAAATGTACACTCGCACTTGAAACCCAAAATGACAAAATAAAATCAATCAAAATGAAAGGGTGTAACAGAAATAAATTGGAAAACCTACACACCCAAGGAGTTCAAAGAGATCGAAATACAAGAGATGACACCAGAAAAGGCTGCAACAAGGGAACACCCCTGGGGAGTGTCATTCGAAGGCCACAACTCCCCCTTTAGTAATCTGTACAAGTGCGAAGTCACAGGAAAGGACGGAAAAAAATACACCTCGGCCGAGCAATACTACTGCTCAATAATGGCCAAATATCACGAAAAACATGACATCATGAGAATGATCGAAAACACAGACAACCCCTACACAATAAATGCAATGGCAAAAAAAAAATGGAGATCACCAGAATGGTGAAAAACAAATGAAAAAGTGCTGAAGGATATCGTCCGCACAAAATTCACACAAAACATAGAGCTAAAAGAAAAGCAAATAAATGCCCCTGGGAATGCATTCGGGGAATGCACAAAGTGCCCATACTGGGGCTCAGGGAGGTACCTGGACAGCGACAGTGAAGGCGAAACGATAAAACAAGGGTACAAAAATAAAATGGGGACATCCTCCAAAAAGTCAAGGAAACCCTGGCAAATGCCAACAAATAAAAAGGGAAAATATAAATAAACAAATAAAATAAAATGAACCAATGAGAATTAGGGCGACAACTGCGAATTACGGCAACAACAGCGAATTAGAAGCGTGTCATTTAAGCGAATGGATACCAACCACCAAAAAGCAGCCGAATCGAACAAATAAATAAAAATATAATAAAAATAAGATCAGGAGTAAAGCATAGGAGCTCTCCCGGGCGGGTGCGGAGGAGGCGCGGAAAACATATAAACAAGCCAACACGCTGCACAGCCGCCCAAGTCAATCTCAATTTCAAACCAAACAAAACGAACACTGCGAATAGAAGCAATGACAACAAATCGCCCTGACGAGTACGAATTAGTAAGCAAATAGATAGCAAAATGCAGGAAACGATTGTGATCAGTGGAGACACAAGAACCAGAGCCTTAACCACCCACCTGAAGATCTACACCTCAACACACCAAAATACAGAGAGGTAATAGTCTCTGTGCCAGGAGCGACTATTGCCAGGATAACGAGTGATGTGTGCAGGAAGTACACAAACAACACTCCACCAGAACAAATATACCTGATTGCTGGAATCTGTGACCTAACAAAGAAAGTGGACCACAGAGACCTAAGACCAGCATTTAAGACCAAGAAGACACTCATGGAACAGGAATACAAACAAGCTCATGACACACTCACCACACTAACAAAGATGCCAGTAATCTGCGAACTCATGGGCATGGGCATGGAAATATACTGTGGCCACAAAAGAAACCAGGAGTACCAGAGACTGGTAGATGAATGCATACCAGAAATAAATGCCTTCATCCACCACCCAAATGCTAACAGGATAGAAGATGTAGACATCCCAAGATATGCAAACTACATCCACAAGACAAGGTATGGGAAGAGATCAGCACGGTGTGACATTGGCATGACTGACGGAATCCACTACAATGAGGATTATGCAGGATATGTCGCTGCCAGACTGGCTAAGAGCATCGCGGAGAACTGGGAAAGGAACCAAGGCTCCAAAACCATGAGTATCACAAACTTACTACAAACCTACTATAAACTTACTAAATAAACTTTCTGTAAATCTCACTAACATGCATTACTAAAATATGCCATCCTCCACACAAAACAGGTAATAAGCGCAGTGATTTACACAACTACCCATCAGAGGGCGATGGGTGCGCTGCAGGCATCAGCACCCCCACACACACAAACAATCAATCTAACTAAAACTAAAATTCACGAAATCAAGCAACCACTCTCCGAAAAACACTAATAAATATGGTAGAAGAAATTGAATGCAAGCTGGGGAGGGGCACACACTTTGCCCACCTAAACTGCCAGTGCATCCAACAAAATCGACACAATACAAAAACACCTTCAAAGAGAAAAGACACTGTCAGAAACATGGTTCACTGACAACCACAAAAACAACACCCTTAAGATAGATAGATAGATATATCTTATACGTAATGATAGACAGCAAAATAACACACTAAACCAAAAAAAAAAGGGTGGAGGTGTTGCCCTTTAATGCAAGGACACCAAAAATCTAGATCCTGAAGCACTAAAAACAGCTACCTTATCAAATGAACACATAGAACTACTATGATGCCTATTAAAAAAATGAAAAACAAGCAAATATAGCCATAGCAAGCCTCTACAGACCTCCATCAGGGGAAATTTAACTTTTCATTGAAGCCCTAGAGAAGAGCATAAACACCATTAAAAAAACTGACAATGGCAAAAATCTTCATTCTATGGGACTTTAATGTAAATTAGAACAGCAATGATAAAAATAAACTAATACTGCAAACCATAATCAAAATCTTAGGCCTACAACAGCTCATCACTGAAAAGACAATGCTAAGTAAAAATAGCACAACAATTGACCTAATAGTAACCAACTCAAACCACACCACTAAATGGGGCACCAGAAGCTGGGGTATAAGTGATTATGAGCTAATATATGTAACAAGGAAAAAACTAAAAAGCACAAATCACTGAATATAAGATGGACAGGTCCCTAAAAAAACTACCCAGAAGATGCATTAAAAACTCATCTGCACCAAAACATAAACAACATCACACAAAACAGAGATGATGTTAATATCTATTCAGGCAACATCATCACAGAAATAAGAAAATCAGCTGATGAGATGTGTCCCATTAAGAAAATGTTACTAACCCTACTTGAAATCGGTCACGCTGCAAAGTCTAAAATATAGCATTTTTGATGGTCTCCAAAATTTAAAGGGATCACCCAGCTTGCTTCACAAGGCAGAGGCTAAGAGTCCCTGGTCTGTACACAGTGTATATACAGTTACAGGGGCATGGGGTGGCTAGTTAAAAAAATATAGACCTTCAAACTTGGTAAAAATAGCATTTTCCTTGAATTCACCATTTGTGAAATTAGGCCCCAGAGCACTTTTTCGAGTGCGCTGGTGGTAAAAATTGCCACCCAAATTGATTCTTTTTTAATTATCCCGGGCCTATGGGGTAGTGCTAGTAACTCTATTTTTTTTCAAGGCCCCAAACCATGGGGAACAATTAAAATAAATAGGCTGAAAACACCCGAGAGCCACTTTTGGCAGGTGATAAAATCTGGCTTTTTGGAAAAGTTTGAAAAATCACAGAACAAAAACTGTACAATGGAATTGGATGAAATTTTCAGGTGCTATTCATCTTTATCAGATACTTCAATACATCCATAACAACATACATTACAAAACAGTTAAATATTTTATAAGTGAGGAGAAAGAATGCACATTTTACCAAAATCATGAAAAATGTTGAGTTTGAAAAATCGCAGGAAAAAAACCCTTCAACAGAATTGCATGAAACTTTCATGTATCCTTCTTCTTTATCAGTTTAGTTGATTAGTGCCCCCTTTTAAGTGTTTTACTAACACTATTTAGGTTTTTGTATTTTACGAATTTTGCAAAATAATTTTATATCTCCTGATGGTTCCGCACCAATGCCTCTGACATCTCACTCTTGACTTCAATCACCTGACCTATGAAGAATTCTTCATCATAAGCCACAGCAACCACACACACCTTGGTTTGAAAATTTGAAATTTATATCAACTTCAGTGTTGCTCTCTGCATCAGAATCACCCACCCATTCCATATCGTTCGAGCAGACATCATCTAGATTTATTCCCTCACTTTTTTCACTGACACTATTTGATTCACCAGAACCACTGTCACTGTTTAGCCTTTTTCTTTTATTTGGGCGAGAGGTGGAGCTTGAGTTAGGAGTAAGTTCTACTAGATGAGTGGGCACAGGCAGACCAGACTTCTCAGACAAAAAACACATGAAATCATCTTTCAATTTGTCTATAGTTTTGGAACCAACAACTAATCTTGGATCCTTGTGGCCAAGTACCTTAGTGCAGTAGCCCAATTCAGCATGGAGAATTGCTTTCATGTCTTTCTTCAATCTTACACCAGACAAAACATTGAGAACATCTTTTATTTCTGCTGTCATGAATTTGTAAAACCGCTTCTAGATTTTTTTACCAGGGAGTTGAAGTGAACCATTTTTCCCCCAAGATTCAGCCATTTTCAACAGGTTATCTGCATGCAGTTGGGGTACCTAGTAATAAGTACTACTACCACATAGGTATCCCAAGTGATTTAAAAAAACAGGTTTGAGCTTGATTTAATGGATTTCACTTGTTAGGATATTGAATTTGAAACAAAATGACATTTCATTCGTCAAAATTGATCCAATATACAGGAAGATATGGACATTTTTAGGTTGTTACTCTATCGGTCCTGCTCAAAGCTAAAAAGCTATAAAAAAATGATAGCTTCCAAAATTAAAACTAGGGAAATGAGCAGTGGAAATGAGGAAGACCAGTTCTCCTGCTTAAACTACTAATGTACCCAAAAACAAATTTTAAAAAAAGTTTTTTTTTTAAAGTTAAAAAAAAACCAAAAAACCAACCCATTTTTAGTCATTAAATCGCCGTGCGCATGAGCGCCATAGGTTCGCATGAGCGCTGATAATTATGATTGGACAGGAAATTAAATTCTCTTTAATTCAATACCAACTTTTAATGGTTTTAAAATTATATTTTCAGTAGAAAATAGCACTTAAAATGGAAATTTTTGTAACTTCAAATTTCAATCATTTTTTTTGCATTTTCTCTAAAATTAAAACATATACAGTTTTATATGAATGGAAAGCTCGGAATCTCACCTATCTAGGGGTATTAGTACCTTTTTCCTGGGTACTTTGATCAACAAATGGCGTTGTTGCACAAATTGGATGTACACTAGCTAATTCTACTAGGGATACCATGACACATCTCCACCTGGGAATTTACATGGTTTGAGAGTGAAAAATGGGAGTTGGTGGTAGTTTTTATTTAGCTATATCAGGCTTATTTATTTGAATAATAAAATGAATCCAAGACCAGGTTAAAGGTAAGAGAACAAAGGTTGTTTCTGCTGTAATACATTTGTAAAAATCCTTTGTGGTTTGTTTTGCCAAGGTGTTGAAGTGGAGCATTCTTTGACAGAATTTGCCATATTCAACAAGTAATCAGCCTGGGTTTGGGATACCTACTGTAAGCTAGGAAACCAAACATTAGAAAACGTAGACCATTACAAATACCTAGGCCTTGAGTTGGACAACCAACTAAACTCTAACCTATGTATGAACAAAATTATCCGAAAGGTAAACCACAAACTGTGGCTATTTGCAAAGCTAAGAGACTACATGACACAAGAAATGTCAATAAAAAATCTTCAAAGACGGGATGGCCAGATGAGTTAGAGCATCCATCTCCCATGTGGTAGATCGTGGGTTCGAATCCTGGTCGAGTCAAACCAATGACTTAAAAATTGATACTTGTCGCTTCCTAGCCAGGCGCTCGGCATTATTAGGATAGGGCAAGGAGCAGTGGAATGAGGAAGACCAATCGCCTGAGACTGAAATTTCCCCTGCTTAAACAACTAATGTACCAACAACAAAAAAGGCATGGTGCTCCCCTATTTTGACAATGGATGCAAAAAATGAACTTCTAAAAAAGACTGCAAATACGGCAGAACAGAACCCTAAAAATCTGCCTCAGAGCAGACAAGCTGCACCACACATATGACATCCACAAAATAACCAAAGTAAAATTACTAGAAAATAGGAGAATAATTCATTTGAAAACATTGATAGTCAAAACAATAAACTCCTAACAAAACCACAAAGGACTACTAGAGCAAATAATGTGCCACTACTAAAGAAGTTCAGAAGCCAAATAAAAGCTAACGAGAGAAGCACGCTGGAAATGGCTGCCAAGGTGTGGAATGCCAAAATGGTAAAGGAGGACAAATTCCTGACCTAAAACCATCTGTGCAAAATAAGGCTAGGAAACCCCCACTAAGCTGCACTGCAAAGGGGCATGTGATGTCATGGCCCACCAGCCGGATGCCCAATGGAAGGTAACCATGCCAAAAATAGCCAGATAGCACACCACACAGCTACGTACAAGCCTATGATATGTAAATAGGAGTAGGCTAGTCTAGTAGTAAGAGTAGAAAAAAATAAAATACATATATGCCAAGAAAATACAAAAAAACTAACATAGGCTACTAACCATACCAACCATCTATCTGCTACTGAAATGCAGGCAATCAAATACCTTATCAGCAGCTACTGTGTGATAAGATAACACCAACACTACAGCTGGCCAGCATTGAAAACAACCCTGAATACCCAGGCTTATATGCTATGGACAGTATAAATACAGCCTCAATAAAAAAATATATATATTAAAAAAATCCACCTTTTCTGATAATTAAATGAAGAACATATGGGAACAAACATGGTGCTTACATTTCGTGATGACTAAACGAAAAACATGGGAACGAACAAGATGCACTCCTTTCATGACCATTCAACGACAAACATAATTATGGTAACAAACAAGGTGCTCACCCATCGTGATGACTAAATGAAGAGCATATGGTAACAAATTAAGTGCTCATCATTCATGGTCATTAGACGAAAGGATTGCCATGAAACCGTCAACAATTGAAACCACAAGTTATTGTGGCTGCTGGTTAAATTATGGATGGAATTATATCGAGTTAATAAAAATATTAAAGACTGGCAAAAAGTCATATGGCAGCAAGAATTTACTGACAGGGTTAAGTGTTACTTTAAGTGAGTGCGCTAAGAGTCATGTATGACATGACAATGTCGGGTGCTTAGAGTGAGTTGGAAGCATGGAACTTCCGGTTTCTAAAAATAAACAGGTCCATGGCACTAACCGCTTGGGGCCGGGAGCCTTCAAGTTCAACGCTCTCACAGCCCTGGGCCTGTATGCATGGGGCGGTGTAAGCAAGGCAAAACTGGTTTTGGACAGGATTTCTAGTTTAGCGGCGAAAAGTCAGTATGCACGGAGCAGTGTTACGCAAACACTGCGAGCTTAAGATGGGGTAGGCTAACACCACTCGGTAGCAGGTTTAAGGGCAGTGTTAGGTACCGATTATACCCAAATCTATCATATAAAAGGATAACATCCTCAAAAAAGTGAAATGTGGTCAAATTATACCCAAAATCGAAGCAATATTCATATTGTTGAATGTAAACAAAACAAATCGCCGCCGATGCGGCGGCATTGAGTTTGCCGGTACGCACAGTGCAAAACGTCTATTTTATTCAAAATTAATAGAAATGCAGAACCCTAACCGTATGAATTTAATATAATCTATTCGTTGAATATGTTTTCTA
Source organism: Branchipolynoe longqiensis (assembly GCA_030323885.1). Classification (NCBI taxonomy): domain Eukaryota; kingdom Metazoa; phylum Annelida; class Polychaeta; order Phyllodocida; family Polynoidae; genus Branchipolynoe; species Branchipolynoe longqiensis. The sequence goes on along the minus strand of CM059194.1, from coordinate 86,473,870 downwards.
TATATGTTCCAAGCAGTTTGTTTCTAAGTGGTGTGGTTTTAGAGCTATTTCACCTTTTCTCTATGAAGATTGCTCATAGCCATTGAGTTTGCAATGTGACTGTGTCATCCTGCAGCCAAAAGGTGTGCGCACTGACCTAGATAGCTATTTGACCAATTTTATTTAACAGAATAACATACAAAAAAGGTGAAATCTGGTAAAATTTAACCAAAAATCGAAGCGATATTAACACCGCCGCATCGGCGGTGATATTGGCAAATAGTGATGCTCGCCGGGAACAGACTCAGAGGGATACCCCAAATCTACAAATAACTTGATATGTTAACTAACGCCACCACGCTTTGGCACCGTACATACCCCGTGACCCATTTCCCAACACCGACGTTAGCTACCCCAGCGGCGGCCCTTAACATCGGAGCCGATAAAAACTTCTTCATGCATACGGCTCCTGGTGCGCCTGTAGTTGAATTGCTTTTCTAGATACGTTTTCCTGATAATTTCTAGATCATATCAGAAATATAGTGGAAATACAACTTAAAAATACTGTATAACAAGTTTCTGTCATATTTACCGATAAATACATTAGCTTCATTACATACTACTTTACTTTTAAATAACTTTTATTTCAATAATGTTGGAGGTGGAACATTGAAATGCTGGATCCATACGACGTCTAAGTTGGATATGTAGGGTCAAATCTAAGTATTTTGATTTTGTCAATTCTATGCTTTCATCAGAACATGCAGCTTTAAAATTGTCACGAGTTTGCAGAATTTGTCGCTAGATTAGAATCAGTGCCATTCAAACTGTTTCTAAGAACACAAGAAGAAAAACTTTACAAACTGCGCTTTAACTCACCAGGTATCTAGTGCTGTTTCTGGCGTGTGGATAACCGGTCGCTTGCGCTTCCCATCCACGATGATGATATCGAACACATTGAACGGCTTCTTCTTGGGCAGAAGACCGGTCAAAGGCTCATCCCGGTCAACGTCATCCTGCTTCTCCTTCGGAGACTCGGCTCGGTCTGACAGAGGCTCAGGTTCTCGCTCAGGTTTTTCCTCACACTCTGACCGGGCAGCCTTCGATTTCTTTGGGGGCATCATTTTCAAGGACATGACTAGTAGTATCCTTACCTACATCGTGATTGGGAAAAGGAAAAAAAATCAGTGCATGTGTACATTTAGCAATTAGCAAGGCAGGTGGTGAACAGGATTAATGCCTCCAGCTTGAGAACCAGTACACGATTACTCTCGTTTTAACTTGGCAACTTGTGAGAACAACCACAGAAATATACAGATATGTTACTTGAAGAGGGTCTTCCTTCTAAATAAGCAGATTGCAGCCCTTGGCTTATGAGTATATCAAACAATACCACCTACTCCCCTGTCCGCCCCACACCACATTAATTTGAACTTGCTAAGGAATTCAAGCTTGACACAAAACAAAACAGTTGAATAAGGCGGATTTTCAAGATTACCAAATATGGGAATAAGGCAGATTTTCAAGTTTACCAAATATGGAGTTGCCAGCTATGAGGGAGCAGAATACCAACTACTCAGATACAAAACTGGGTGAAAGGGAAATCAGACTCAAATGTATGAGATTCGATCTATAAACATAGATGAGAATGGCCTGACCAGAAAAAACCAGCAAAATATTTTTAAATTGTGTGGGACTTCTAAAGTGACGGGAGATGCCCGTAACACACAACTGCGTATAAATACAGAATTTTACATAATTCATACAAAAACCGATACAAGTTTGAGCCCAAATATATTCACTGGCACTGATTTATCATTTAAGCATCGCTGAAAATTCTAGGCATTCTGAATCTCTTGGTTTTAAACAGAACACCATTAATAGGCATTACTGGTTAATATGGTAGGTATGTGAAAATCCCCACTATTAGTCGTTGCGATTTTGTTCTAGAGTGCTGTGATCGGTTAAAATTTGCTGCACTCTAAGTGTTCAAATCGGTTCAAATTCATTTTGGACGGAACTAAAAATTAGATAGACGTAATTATATGTCTTTTCTCAGTTTCTACCAAAGATTATCACAATCTGATGCATCTAAAGTGTGCACCTTGTCTCTAGGGGATTTCCGCATACCTGTAATTAATAGGAAAGGCAGCAAGCCAATTTAAGCCGTGTTCACACGGGCAAAATGTGAGGCGAATCAGACAAATCGAATCAGGTGAGGCGAATTAGACCGAAAGTGTTTCGCGTTCACACGGGCCGTGCTTTTAATCGGTTTAAGGCGGAAGTGGATATCTGCGCATGAGCAAGTACAGACTAACCAGCGCCATTTTGGGTTCGACGATGCGGCACCAGAGAGTGTGGGTTCGACCTAGATATGTATTTAATGAATCGTATTGGTTTGGAACGGTCAAAACTTCTGCTGGGCAGTGAAACCCTAAAAATAAATGATGAAAAAAATATATGTGCACATCTAGCAGTTTCATAGACCAATTATAGTATATATCGACGTGCTTAGTCCGCATCACGTAAGTCGGTTGCGTCCACACGGGCAAAATTATCCGCATCACAGGAATCGATTCACGTAGACTACCTCGCTTAGGTGGTTTACAGGATCCGCATCACGTGAGTCGAATCAGCCCTAATCCGCCTCAGACGTCCGTTCACACGGGAAATGTGAGGCGAACTAGGCAAGTCGCTTTCTACGAATCGATTTACATTCCCCGTGTGAACACGGCTATAGAGCAAGTCAGGTACATTGTATTACAAAAATCATGTAAATATCATGAAAACTAATGAAGTTATGCACTTTTTTCATTCAGTTTGCATTGTTTAGCATCACACCCATTCCCTTTGTTTCAGTTAATTACGTGGCAAAAAAACATGCGACTCTAAAGAAATAAAAATTCACAACTTTCTTAATATTAGACCAATACACATGATCTTGGTGTCATTTAAAAGCAATTTTTTTGGCTCTTTACAATGGTACGAGTTTCATTTTTATACAGTAAACTTTGTTGTTGTTGTCACATACCTAAATATAGTTAAAGCAATTTAGTTGCAGAAGCTACTGGCAGGTTGAATTGTCTTAATTACATTGATAGTGTTATCCCTGCACCCTTGCTAGTGATACCATAGCAAATAATCACTAGAATGGCCATGGCAATTGGCATGGGCCATGCATGAGCTAGGCGGCGATGCACGTTGATTTAAATAAAGCCGGGAAATCTGGCTACACATCCATCGACTAATCACGAGAATAGAAGCCATGCAACCTAAACGCAATTATAGTATTATTTAACAGTTCAGTGGGGTACTATATCTCAAGTTCCAGTTTCCCGCAGAGGTAAAATAACGAGGAGGAAAACCTGCAATTTAGAGTGTCCACATGTTTTTTGTTGTTTACAGCTTCTGGGCCCAAAGCTAGGTCACGGACCGGCCTGCCGAGAGAGGCGGCCGGCCTGGGCAAGGAATCACAAGCAGGCATTGCCCGGCCTGTAAATGGCGCGATACATTAAGCAACCCCGATATGGTGTACTGGTGATATTTCGACGTAGTCGAAATACGCTTGTCTGGAGGGACAGTTATTGAATAATCGAGGGTTGAGCTGCTTATATATTTACACTAGACGGCAAAGGTAATAACCCGCGCTCGCCCAGGGTTAGGGAAGGGGGGTGGCGGCTCGCTCGAATTCGTCTACATTATTTATGCATCATTATTTGGCCGTGTTGGGCTACAGCCAGAACAAACAATCATTCCGTGGAAATACAGGCAAAGATCAGGAAAACTCACCAAGTGGAGGTAACTGTGGGATAATTTGGTGTTGTATGTAGCGATGTTTCAAAAGCCTTAATGTTTCAGCCACAGATGATGATGCGGCGAAGTGACGCTTGGAGTGTGATTGGCTGTTTCATCCCACGGCGTTCTCTCAGTCCGCTAAGCCGAAGACAGCGGGATAAGAGCGGACTCTCTCATTCAGGACCGATTTGCACAAATTACGCGAAGCAGTGCATGGGTGAAGAGGCTGGCAAAATAGTTCTATTTCTAACGCCGGCCGATGGTATCTCGTGATTAATTGATAGACAAATGTGATGTTGGTGTCCAATTTCAATTACTCCAGTTAGTTTCAGAACTAAAGGTAAAAGGGCGGCTTTCCTCGCCGAGCGTCCGACCTGGCGCCAAAGCAGAGCAGGCGGGCAAAAATGTGTAAATGATGTGCTACACTGGTCCCTCTGTTTGTTGGTTGTTATCATCCCTGCTCTTCAGTGGAAACCATATCCACAATTATTTAAAAGTAGTGCGTCGGCAACGGACCGGAGTAGCACAAAAACGGTTAGATGGTAGCAATAATTCCCCGGCCCACGGCCAGTGCGTTGGTGAATTAAACTGTCGCCCCATAGCTTAGATATGTGTAATAATTTATTTGAGCATAAATTCACTAACTCCCGTTATATCCGAGAAGAGATTAATTAATAGTAAAATAGCATTACCAGTAATTGTTGATACAGTGATGGTGATAGCAAAATCATGTTGGGGTAATAAACATTCACCCCTTTTCAAAAACTGGGCTTGCACATATATACAATGTCACCATGTTGGACATTTCAAATACCATTTCAAAACAAATGTATTCTGATCAAACATATTAAACACCTTAATTTGATATATATATATGGACTTCAAAAGCCTAGCAAAAGCAAAGTCATTACATTTCATTCATACACAAAATAGGTTAATTATATCTAATAGTAACCCTTTTTGTTTTCAATTGCAGGGTTTTTGACCGGAGTAAAATAGTAAATAAACATCGCAAAATTTGACATATTTCAACTCTTTTTAAAACACTTCAATCTCCACTAAAGCCGTGTTTACACGGGCAATTGTGAAGCGAATTAGACAAAGCGATTTATATGAAGCGAAGTAGTGGTGCGTTTACACGCACCGAGTTTGAAGGCGGAAATCTAGTTCGCTTCATATAAACCACCTCGCAAGGTGGTTTACATAAAGTGAATCATATGAAGCGAATCAGCCCTAATCCGCTTCAGTGGTGCTTTTACACGGCGAATGTGAGGCGAACTAGGCAAGGCGATTTATATGAAGCGACTTAACTCGCCCGTGGAAACACAGCTTTATTCTGCTTCGTTTGAAATAACAATTATATGAAATTAAAGCTTGTTCTTTTGTCATTTAGGGTATCTGATTTTTAGTTAGCATTATGAAATGAATTAGAGTCAATGGAAACTTGTTTGGGGGTACTATCGGCAGCTCTGTGCATGCTCGCCGAGTTTGTTTTCATCCAGTCTGAGCTGCTCCCTTCCCTAAAATTGATACCTTGGTGAGCACAGTGACCTGAGCTAAAAATAACCACCAATGAAAGACGGAGAAGAAACTATAGGCTTCATTAGCATATCAAGCATGGCTGTTTTTAAGTGGGAAATTTGATTGAACTGAAGGAGTGAAAACATTAAGACATCACTCCTCCTTGAAAATTGATCAGGATCGTGCTGAAAATTTTATCATCAGAAAGCTGAAGTCTTCCTCTACCTAACCAGAACAATATTTGGTTGAGATTTATATCATGCTCATCAAGGTTGGTCTGAGAAGTGACTGTGTATTCCCATCTCTGCACTGGAGCAACGAATATGGCGTCGATTGAAGTTGGCCGAAATCGTGATTACCGGCCGGAAGGGCATGGAACCCACTGTGTTGTGGCATGTGTTATTTTTTGCTTTGCTGTGGGAACTCTTGTAAAGATATTAACAAGTTGTCTTTTGCACAATGTAGATCAAGTGTTCTTCTTCAACTTGGTCCTGAAATGTTTTGAATCTATTAATTACGAGTATAATGAAAATTGCTCTGAATTCTTTACTTTTCCTATTTATTTAAACCATTGCAAATCGTATCAAGGCACACACATTGGTCGTAATGCGTGCATTGCGTTTGATGCGAGGTGAGGAAGGGCGCCCCCCCCCCCCTTGCCACGCCGCACCGGCTTTCTCACCTCCCCTGTCATCCTTCCCTCGGCTTTCTCCCCTCCACGCTCTCTCTCCCCCCACTCCCGGCTTTCTCACCTCCCTCGCACCTCTCACCTCCCCGCTTCCTTCCTTTATAAGCCGCCCGCCCGGCCTCCATTCGCCCTCCTGCCGTCCTCCTCCCCGCTCAAGCTCCTCTTTTCTCTTGGCTTACACCTGGCGCTTCCCGGACCCAACGCTCCACGGCCGACGCAGTACCCTCGGGCGTATCACCTCACCGACGGGCACGTACCGACCACGCGCCCCACCATGCCAGGCAGCGGACGAGGAAAGGGACGCCGGGCTCGCCTCCTTCGTCCGCCCCCAGCTCGCCCTCCGCTCGCCGGACTCGCCCCTCGGCCGACTGGGCCGCCGGCGTCGAGGCGACGATGCACGCCACCCTCCAGGCGCTGGAGCGCCTCACACATCGCTTTGATGCCTTGGACTGCCGCACCACCCCGGCGCCCGAGGAGGCAAACCCGGCCCCCGTGACGGGTTCCCCGGCCTACAGCACTCCGCGTGCCCTGGCGGTGCCGGCACACATAGTCGGGGGGGGGGCCCTGCCTCCTCCCCCGCCTCAGCCACCGGTCCCGGTTCACCCCCAATATGAGCGCTTCACCCCTCACAGCCGCTGCCTCCGACGCCCGCCCCCGCGCCTCCCGTCTACTACCAGGAGGCCGTCGCCCACACCCCCGCCTCCGCAGCCGACGCCGTACGGGAGATCCTCGCTTCCGCCGAGATGCCGCACGTGGGGAGGCGGTATGGTATCTCTCCTAATTATATCTTCCCATCCGACCTCATAGAGAGAGGTCCTGAGAGGAAGCCCATCAAGAGGGGGGGGGGGGAGGCCTCGAAGGACGAGTACAGCCTCGCCCTCCGCACCCTCGAGAGCCACCCAGCCTTCCCGGCCCACTCTCTCCCAACTCTCAACCACCACGCCCTCACAGTCCTCCGCGATAACCTAGTCTATCCGTGGCCTACCGTCCGCCGCTACTCCGAGACCATATTTACATGGATAGCGGACGATAGGCTCCCATACGGATGGGACGATCCGATCGCCATAAACATGATGCGGATGGAGCTCCTCACCATGCCCACTGTGTCCGCCGCCCCCGGCCCCTCAACGCCAGTCTTCCGAGCCACAGACCCTGCCCGAGCCCGACCCCAGCCCCGGGCCCAAGCCGACGCCCGGGTCCCCTACAGCAGAGAGGTTCACGGGGCCCCCTGCTCCGCCTGGAACCGTGAGCCCACCTCATGCGACCGGGCCGCCGCCGGGGAGGCCCACGGCGAGGCGCGGGCCAAGCAGCGGCATACATGCGCCTACTGCGCTAACGTGAGGAAGGTCCTCACCATGCATAGCGAGGCCATATGTATGACCAAGCGAGCCCGTGAGCGCGCGACCCCTGCCGCCACAGCGGATTTTTAATCCACCCCCCCCCCCCGGCCGGCCCGGAGGGTCATAACCGGCCTAACACCTGCACCCCTGCCGACACCCCCATCACTGCCACCGACCCTGATGCCCACACCTCCACCAACCGCCACACCTGCCCAGCAAAAGCCACCGGCCCTCGGCCGGAAAGCCACCAGACCGACCCCGCCAGGAGCACCAAGGGCTCCCCACACATGCGGTCCAAGCATGGAGCAATAGGCGCTGACCACCACAGCCCTAACCGCTCCACCCACAGCACCGAGAACACAGCCGGGGACCATCACTCAGGCCCGAGACGCCGCCCACACCGACCCCCAACCTTCCCCCAGACACCACAGCCGCCGTTGGGCACCCGCTGACATCACAACCACTGACCTCCACCTCTCCCCCGGTGACACCGCTTTCCTCACCCCCCCCCCCCCGACTTCCCCCCACCCTCGACCCACCCCAGCCCCCACGACTTCGCTGCGCCCCTCTCCGACCCTCACCGCACCTCCTCCCCCACCCCCGCCAACCCCCCCCCTACCCCGATTGACACCCTCGGCGAGCCGATCGCCGACGTCGTCGACCACCAGATCCAGAGTACCCTCCCCGCCGCCCCCTCCTGCGGCCCTTCCCCCGCCCAGTATCGCCCCACCATCCTCTCCTCCTCGCCACACACCTCCGGTGAGGCGTGGGCCCGCTACCCTACCTTCAGCTCCACCTACGCAGCTCTCCGGGAAGCGGGCCTCCCCAATTTTTTGGCCGCCCGCATCCCCCTTCCCTCTGGCCTCCACATACCCGTGTGGCGCGCCCGCCTCCACGACTACCCCGACCCCGCCGTCCTCGACCTCCTGGAGTTCGGTTTCCCCTCCAACTACCCCGCCTCTACCCCCCCTCGCCCACCTTCTCCAACCACCGCGAGGCCCCCCGAGAACCTCCCCCACATACGGGAGTTCATCAGCACTCAGGTCTCCCCCATGAACACCCGCCCCAAGTCAGACCCGGGCAAGAGGCGGGTCATCGTGGACCTCTCGCTGGGCCGAGCTGGCGCGGGCCGAGGTGGACCGCCTCGGGCTTACTCACGTCCATCCAACTCACGACGACTTCCCCTTTCACCCTGTCCTGTAGGTTTCACATCCGCCGAGGTCGCTGACGTCGGCCGCCTACGCCTCGCCTCCCTCGCCCCGGCAACCTGGAGGAATCGCCGCTGACAGGCCGAGGACTACGTCAGCTACCTCGTGGCCCGAGGCCTGGACCCTCTCGCCCCGTCCAGCTTCGACGTCGCAGCCTACACCGCCTCCCTCTAGGCCCGTGCCCTCGCCCCGGCCTCCATCAAGAACGCGCTCTCGGGGGCGCGCTCCTGGGTCGAGGCGGTGGGGGGCCTCACCTCAGGCTTTGACTCCCGCCTCGCCAGAGACATCTGCCGCGGGGGGAACGCGCCTCCACCCACATCCTGTGCCAGGCGCCGCCCCTCACCCCGGAGCAGCTCGCCCTCGCCGTGGCACACCTCGCCCGGTGAGGGCCTGCCTCGCTCGTTCCTCGGGCCGCCCTCCTCCTCGGGTACTTCGGCATGCTCCGCCAGTCAAAGCTCCTCGCCCCGAGTCCCGAGGGCTGGGGCGGCCCCCACACCATCACCCGAGATGACATCCGCGTCGCCCCCGGGGGGCTTCGGGTCCACATAAGGAGCTCAAAGACCATCTCCGGCCCCTCGGGGGCGGTCGCCCTCTTCATCCCTGCCTCCGAGGGCTCCAGCCTCTGCCCTGTCACGGCTTGGCACCGCGCCCTCCCCCAGTGCCCGGCGCCCCCCGAGGCCCCGGCCTTCATGATGCCCTCCGGACGCCCCCTTGACCCGCGCTCCCTCACCACGCTCCTGAGGGGCGCCCTGCATGCCCAAGGCGTCTCCGCCTACCAGACGTTCACGCTCCACAGCCTCCGCCGCGGCGCCGCGCAGGCCTGCCACCGCGCAGGGGTCCCCCTGCCCGACATCATGGCACAGGGGACCTGGACCTCAGAGGTGGTGCATGCCTACGTGCGCCCCCTCGCCCCCTCGGCCGCCCCTCGAGCCCTCTCCTCCGTATTGGTGGAGGGCTCCTCGGCGCAACCCTCATGATGAACACTGAAAGCTCCCTCCAAGCTCCTCTTACTCTTAAGCTTATATGCTCCTCATGCTCCCTCTGAGCTCTCTGTTAAGTATTTGAGTTGTTCTTCTTATGCCCCTGTATAGCCTCCTTTTGCCTTGTCGTTACCCTGTATTCTAGCATGTTGACCTGCTCTTCCTTGCTACCCTGTATATACCCTGTTGAGGCACTCAATAAAGTGCCTTCCTTCCAACCCCGCCTCCTCTTCCTTCCTTGTCGCGCATCAACAGAATCAAACAGCTGCAAGAATATGTCATCATGTAGAGCCTTTAATTCTGGTTATTCTGGTATAAAGACTGCAATGATAGGACACTTAGAACGAGAGTTATGCTATTTTTCTTAATTTTACTGAATTTATTATTGGTGGTTGCTGGAAATTAAGGAATTTAGCAAGTTTGACATGAAATTTCAGAAAGAATACTAACAGTGATGGTCTGTAAAAAATTGAGCTTCTTATTTGTACTATATACAGAATGAGATTCTTTAATATTGGACATATCATATGCAAAATAGCTTCCAGGTGGGACCCTATAAACCAAGATTTGGCTAATTTGGAAATGTGCACAAATCGGGGTAAAAAAAACAATTTTTAAACACTCATAACTTTGCAGCTATTCAATTGATCTAAATGATTTTTATATTATTGAGATCCAATTTAAAAGATTGGTACAGATATATAACTTGTAAATCTGACCTGATGAAAGAAAAATCACTTTTGAGTACCTACTATTAGCTAAAAATGAATGAAAGTGAATATGATTAACAAAAGCACTACGCGATATGGCTTAAAAGAGGGACATTTGCCATTTATGGGGCTGTCACACTACGACGTTTCTCCCGGCGACCCGTCAGCGTTGAAAATAAAATCTTGCGCGTCGAGAAACGTCAAACTTTTCGGCGGTTTGGGGGAAAAGATCGGCCTCAGCGCGGCGCGTTATGCGCGCGCGTCCAACGTGTGTCGACGCGCTGGGGAAAAAAAAAAAGTTTGGCGCGACGTCTTCATTTAACCTTAAATGTTGCTAGGGCGTAAAACAAAAACGGCCCAGTTTGCCAGTTTGGTGGATGTCATACCCATCCATTGGCAGTTGGTTGATTTTATAAATGACCGTTGCTAGAATTGGGTGAGCCGTTTTCAGTCCATCAACAGCCAGGAGGCAGGAGAACGAATCACTGTATATAACATAGTTAGTGTGGTTGGATACCTCGATACACTCCAAAGCGAGAAGGAGTGCTCGGGCTTCTGGAGTGAAAATCGAGCTCTGATCGGGCAAGCGTATGCCAAATTTCTTCCGTCGGCAGACTGCCGCAGCAGCTATACCCGGCTTTGGTCTTTCGGACCATCAGTGTATATGGCCTTGAATCTCTGCATGCAGTCCTTGGTATTCGAGTGGATGTGTCCCAGACTTCCTCAGTTCCGTGAGTCGGAGGATAAACGATGGCTTCCTCAACGACCAATTGAGACAAAAATTTCAGAAAGCCCGGGAGATGAGTTTCCAGCAAAGGCGTGAGCCAATTCTTCACTTATTTCATCGAGTAATGTGAGAATGGTGCAGTTGTGTTTCAAGTGCTGGACTACAGAAGAATCACCTCCCCTTCGTTTGATTCTCCTGATCATTGTCCACACTTTGCCCAACGGCGTGCCCACGGTGATGCTAGAAACAAATTGTCTCCAACACTGCCTCCGTGCTTCTTTGATCGTTTTGCGAGTGCGAGCCCAAGCCCGCATAATTCTAAAGAGCACCAAATTTTCAGCAGTCGGTCTCCTGTGGAATTTACGCTGAGCTTTCTTTCATTCCTTAATAGCCCTCCTACAGCCGTCATCCAACCATGGAGGCGTCAGACGCTTGGGAGTTGCCGAGGTCTTCGGAACAGCTTTCTCTGCGATCCATCTGAGCATTTCAGCGAAGGCATCGATGTCACTGATGTCTTACGAAGCTGCCAGCTCCTCTCTCGCTCTATGGGAGATGCCCCCTCGCAATTAAGAATAATTGGGAAGTGGTTGCTCACGCAGAGGTCATCCCAGACCCTCCACGAAAAGTCCAGCGCCAGTTCTGGTTCTACAATGCTGAGATCGATTGCAGAGTATGTTCCATAGCCGGAGTGCAAATATGTGTATAACCATCGTTCAATACACACAGAGCATGACCGGCCACAAGGTCCTCAATTCTCTTGCCTTTAGCGTTCCTATTGTTCCCCCCCCCCCCCATAATGGGTTGTGGCCGTTAAAATCACCCATAAGTAAATATGGGGACAGTAACTAGTCCACAAGGGCATCCAGTTCTTGTAAAGTGAGAACGCAGCTCGGAGGAATGTAAATGGAACAGAGAGTTACAGTCTTATGCAGCATCAGATGAGCAGCTACAGCCTGTAGTGTTGTGTCTAATGCCACTGGTGTACATACCACATCACGTCTGACCAAGATGGAGGAGCCGTCGGCGGCTCAGTCTCCATCTGGTACGTGCTTGTAATAAATGGTGCTTGTAATAAATGGTGTTGCTCCTAAAACCTTGGCAGTTCCATTGGATAAGAGATCCACCTGTCACTGTCATTTTGGAGCAGTGACAGGTGGTCTCCGCCTCGCCTTTGGTTTGGGGGGAGAAACTTTGACTGCGGGTTTCCACAGTTTCAGGCATCTCAATATCAGCCAGCGCCTGATATCGATTGAACGTTAAGTTTTGGAGATCGATGACCCCCTGGATGTTTTGTCCGTAGGGGTCAAAGATCCCTTCGGAACTCGGCCTGACAAATTCTTCTTCTTCTTTTTGGGCATCGCCGGCTCGGCCAGCGTCTGCACCGCAATACTATTATTAATATTATTTGTTTTGGTCGAAACCGAAGTCTGATTCAGGACTGGGGTGAAGGTAGTGGGCTTCCCCCCAGTCAACCATGTTAGTTCAGTCTGGCATTCAATTTTCCTGTTGGAGACTTTGGCTGCCGCATCATAGCTCTTGGTGGTTGGCGAGGGAGAGTATTTGCCTCAGCCAGCCTTCGAGCTTCTGGGTAGCTTAGCCGCTTTTCAGTTTTGATCTGCTGAATGAGCTTTTCTTTTTACCAGACAGGAGAGTCTTTAGATATGGCCATATGGTCACCCAGGCAATTGGAACATTTTGCCTGGTTTTGACAACTGGTGTTGTCGTGACCTTTCTGACTGCACTTAAAACAGATGATTTCATTTTTGCATATATCCTTGCCATGACCAAACTTCTGGTATTGGAAGCACCGAAGTGGGTTTGGGATGAAGACATCCACATTCACACTAAGGTATCTAATTTTTAAATTCCTGGGCGGAAAAGGCTTGCCAAACGTGAGGATATATGTCCCTATTTTTATGGACTTGTTATCCCTCTTTATAACTATTCTTCTTACGTTTAACACTCCTTGAGACTTGAGCTCATGTGCTATCTCATCCTCATCAACATCATCAAGATCTCTAGTCCAGATTACTCCTTTGCTAGAGTTCAGAGTTTGATGAGGAGCGGCCTTGATGCTGACGCCTGCTAGCACGCTTGCACGTAGCAGATTGTCGGCATGCACTTTTTTTTTAGCACAATCCACCAGAATATGTCCAGTTTCTAGCTTCTTCACGTCTTTAACTGTGCCAGCGATTCCCATAATGCCCTTGTGAATGGCAAACGGGGAAAGTTTGGCAACTGATGCCTCGTCATTGAATGATTCAATCATAATGAACCGTGGCTAATCATCAGCTTTCGGATGTGAGTCCGATTTCGTTTACGTGTCTAATAATCTTTTTTTATTGGGGGGGGGGGTTTTGTGTAGCCATATTGAGTTGTTTTTGGTTCGTCATCCTCGCTCCCCACTGACCACAGAGCCCTCAAAATTGGGGTGTGTAGCGCTGCGGTAACCGACAGATACACACCAGGGATACAAGGAAAATATACTCTAGCATGGAGGCAAAAAAGCATAACCAGTACTAGATTGACCCTAGCCACCGCCTTCTAGGAAGTGAAGAATGACTTGGTAATTGTGTAAATATAGATATGAATAGAGTTGTTGTATGATATAATATATCCATTCTCCATTAATCTACCTAGGGCTTGGCATGACCAGCCAATTGATTGGAATGGGCCATTCCAACCTCTCATCTAGATGAAGTCGAGGCCAAAGTGCAGAGTTGGTCCACAAGGAGCCTTGGCCCCTTGCAGTCCTCAGGCACCAGGATCCCTTTCTCCACCGACACGAGCCACAACTCACAGCAAACGAGTCGCCTCATTTGTCACCCTTTACGATCTGCAAGAGGGTGCAGAGGAACTATTCTAACCCAGTTCCTCATGTGAAGTTTGCCATACTGACTAGCACTCCATTACCATGGGATCAGACTTTTAATTATCCATTGCCGTCCCATGGTCAAAAACAATTATTGAAATAATAGAGGAGTTATTTTCTTGATAGAATTGGTATTCTTACACTTTGGAGGGATAGATATGAAAAAATTAAGGTCTCATGTGACATAGCAAAAGAAAAAGCCAACATGTTCATTCCAAAAATATGGTGTTATAAAAATTAAAGGCATGAATTTGTTACATGGAGAATGTGGACTTTTCTACAGCCTACTATGCCTTAATTTTGCATAGAATATTACCTGTTACTCTATAAACTAATAAAACAGGACACTCTCACTTGAAATAAATGTCTATATTGCATGCATATCTTTGTATCTTTTTCTAATATTCCATGGTGATTAAATTGGTTCTGGACATAAATGTGCTGTCCCCGGCTTTTCCCTTGCTTGTTATGTCAGGGAATATGCTATTCTGGTAATACCAGAGCTTCAGCAAGAAAACATGTGTAAGCCTATTTTATAGTACCATGATTAGTAATATCATTTTTCTACAACGCTGTTTGAAAAAAATATTGAAATTGAAGTCTCCTATGTTCTTTGGTGTCCCCTCCTATTGTGTTATGTCCACAACTCAAAATTGGGGTGAATATAACTTCCCTGTAACTTCCCATATATAGTGGTATAGTGCAGTTGTGTATTTAGGGTGTCACAGCATAACAATTAATTGTTTCATTCAATAAATTTTCTTAAATAATAGTTGTTATTAATAAATCCTGTTACATCCACACTTGAGGCTGGACACTCAATTATTTTGTGTTATTTTGACAAGATGGTAACCTAAACTATTCTTTCTTTCCATTATAGTATACTCCGTGGGGGGGAAATGAAAATACACAATATTCATTTTTAGTCCTAATGTAACACTTTGGACCCATTTACTATGAAAAGACCCAATTATATGATGAACACAGTTATTGTTCAGGGCCGTAGCCAGCGACAACAAAAAACACACTCATGTTAAGTTTAAACCCAAATAGCTTGACAATTTACTGTTTATTGATACTGACTTCTTAAGTATGTAATCTCCATGAAATGGCCCTCTAGATATCAAGATCCCCCCCCCCCCTTCTGCACTTGTCTGTTCCAAGAACTTATCTTTAATCCCAACAAAATGAGATTCCTATCTACGGCCCTAATAAATGAAGGAAAAAGAAGGGGGAAGGTATTCCCATAAGTATATTTACTATAATTAATCTCGGCATTCTCCTGTAGGTTACATCCATCGTCTATGTAAAAGGGGTTTAGTCTGATGGAATTAAATTCATTGTCTAGGGAATGAGTGTTTACCTCATCAGTACCCGAACACTGCCAATTTGGATTTCCACCGCTATGTATAACTTACAGCGTCATCAAAGGCCGGTTGCTCTCATACCATGTCTATGTGGTGTGGGAGGTTAAAAATCCCTTGGGTCGGTAAAAGTGTAGGCTCGGGCTTTCTATCGACCAGCAGTGGAATGAGGAAGACCAGTCGTCTATGACTGAAATTTCCCCAGTCACACATAGCCAGACGAGCCCCGGATTTTGAGCCGGACCACCCACGGACCAACAGCCCGGACTGCCCCAGACCACCACGGATAAAATCACTGTTTTCGTCGATTTTTGCCTCGCAGTCACACCTTCCGGGACGAGCCCCGGACCAAAGGCCGGACCGCCCCGGACCACCCCCGGACTGGGCCGGACCAGCCCCGGACTGGGCCGGACCAGCCCCGGACTAACCCGGATGAGGCCGGACCACGCCCCGGACTGCCCCGGACCACCCCCGGACTATCCCGGATCACCCCCGGACAGTCCGGGAGTGGTCCGTGGCTAGGCCGGGGGTAATCCTGGATAGTCCGGGGATGGTACGGGTCAAACCGTGGCTCAAAATGACCCCGGACCACCCCCGGTCCACCCCGGACCACCCCAGAATTACCCAGACCACCCCCGGACCACCCCAGATCATGCCGGATTGAGCCCGGATCGCAAAATCCCCCGGACCGCCCCGGATGTTTTAAACATTTTAAAACATCCGGGGCTCAGCGCGGACGATGCCGGATGAGTCACGGATCAGGCCGGATCAGGGGGGGTCGCCACGGACGAGCCACGGATCGCCCCGGATGGCGGTCCGGGGCTCGTCCGGCCCCTGATCCGGGTATGTGTGACTGGGGCTTTATGCCTAGTACACACCTCCCGTATACGATCTAAAACTGCCCGTTTCGTGCATAAAACTGGGTTTTAGTCGTTAGGTGTGCGACCCCCGCGCACACTAGACGCTTGCGATTCGCGTATAAAACTCAGTTTTAGGGCTTACAACTCGAATCGCAACCGATTCGAAAAACGAATCGGCCCGTTCGAGAATCGGTATATGTGAGCGGTCAGTTGTATCGTATACGGTAGGTGTGTGCTAGTAGGCGATCGATCGCGTCGGGGTTTTAACGCGTCAGCCAATCGCCGGGCCGGGAAGGGTCATGTGACCGTGTCCATACAAAAACGATAAAAATGGCGGACTGGACGAACGAGGCGGAGGTTGCGATGGTCGAGATGTGGCAAACTCTGCCGTGTCTGTTCGATGTGTCGTGTCAAGATTATTCTAACCGAGTCAAGAAGGTTGGTGGGTTGGCGGCGATCTCCGCAGAAGTTGGACAGTCAGGTAGGCCCGTTTTTCCCGATAATATTGTAGTTTTTGTTTGTCATCATTGTTGTGAAATGCGCCTGTGGCTGAAAATGGCTTCTGCGTATTACGTCGTCGCTCTCACATGAAAATTACATTAAGTTATTGGTTTTCCACTCAAGGTTAGCGGGGGTATGAATAACACATCGGTAGAGAATAAATGTTCTTTCTTTATTTGTCTTATTCACGAACCGGCCAGTTTTTGTGTCGTATACAGTGTGCTGAGTTTAACCACAAGATGTCGGGCGCAAGAAATTCAACTGCAAATTAGAACTAATCGCGAAACGTAATCGCGGAACGGCCATAGTGGCGATAAATAATCAGATAAATGACCCTGGATAAGTTTTCTAATCGCGAAACGGCTCGCGTTGTATGTCAAAGCGCCGAATACAATATGGGGTGCCAGGTTGTAGCATTTATTATTTGTCGGGTTTCTATGTTTCCTTAATATCACTAATTTGTTTTTACAGCGACGTCCATCCAGAAAAGGATGACAAACCTCCGCACCCAGTACACACGCTTTCGTAAACAAGCGGCCTCGGGTTCTGAAGGGAAGCGTCTCATGGCCAGGCAGAAGTGGATCCAGAGCTCGCTGTCCTTCCTTGCGCCCCATTTGCAGCGCCGTCAGAGTGTCACCAACCACCTACTACCGTCGCCCAGATGCAGTCAAGAAACTGCTGAGGTAACGATACTTATCAGTAATGAACACACACACTATAAGTTGTAAATTATAAAGTAATGGTTTATTTTACATATATACAGTCAAGTTTGTTACATATATACAGGCAATGTTTCCGAAGTTGTACACTAGTTAACATATATACAGTCTAGATCATGGCCGACTGCCACGGGACAGACCCTGTCGCAGAGTTCACGTATTCTACCAGGTAATCCCGTTGGATCTTGACCCATTGAGTCGAGTTGGTCCCCGATGGGAATGGCGCCTGACTTAGCACGCGATCTTTTCTCCAAGACCCGGGAGTAACCGAGTGCGTCGCCGGGTCTTCGTAGTCTGGTGTTGCTGTGGTGCCCATCTTTTCCCGCAGGAAGTTGTGTAGGGCGCAGCCCGCCATGACGATCTTCTCTACTTTGTCTGGCGCTAATGCTATGTTGGTCAGAAAGACTCTGAACCTGTTGGACATGATTCCGAACGCGTTTTCGATGACACGTCGGGCGCGCGACAGCCGATAGTTATAGATCCGGTGATCCATCCGCATGTCTCTGTGGCTGAACGGCTTCATCAAGTACTCTTTGAGGGGAAAGGCATCGTCCGCCACAATGTAATGTCCCAAAGGCCGATCATCCCCGGGTAGTGGTTGGGGGGGTGGGAACGACTCGGCGTGGTTATCCAGAGCCTGTTGAAGGGTGCATCCAGAAAAACACCCCCCCATCACTAACCCGGCCGTTGCATCCCACATCGACAAAGATGAACCGATAGTCGGCGTCAACTAGGGCCATCAGTACGATGCTGAATGTGTGCTTGTAGTTGTAGAATGTCGACCCGGAGTGCGCTGGGGGTTTGATGTGTATGTGCTTCCCGTCCAGGGCGCCCATGCAGTGGGGAAGTTCCATCTGCTCTGGAACTGGTCAGCGACTTTCCTCCACTCCTCCGGGCTCGACGGGGTCTGCAAAACAAAAATACAACGACACTTAAATACAACAATAAATAAATATACAAGTTGTTTGCGAAAAACTAAATTGTTTCTGTCTTCACGTTCGCAGGTAATCGGTGACGAGACGGTTGTCAACGCCGACGAGGAGACTGGGACTGACGCCGATACCCATAGTGTGTCGTCTCAAAATCTCAGTAATGTCGGAGACGATCCCGCAGAGGTGGGATCCTACCGCACCAGCACCAGCACCCCAATGTCCAGCCGAGATTGGGTGAACAAAAAAAAGCGCAAGAGATGGGACGGCGACGGAGGAGATGACGATCTTATGCAACTGGTTATTAAGAACCTGGAGGACACACATGCCCCTCCGGAAGACGCGCTCACGACATTTGGCAAACATGTAACCAATAAACTACGAACGATCACAGATCCAGAAGTCTTGATGGTAGTCCAAAACGACATTGATCAGGCTTGCTTCCGTGGGAACATGAAAATCATCGCGGCGCGAAACGCGGCGCGAAACAGAACCCCACAGGTGGACAGTGGAAACAGACCCGGACCATCGGGGACCGACGCGCATAGGCCCGTTGCTGGGTCATTTTTGTTCGTAAACATGTTGGGATCTGATCAATATTCCGAGTATGACAATTAATTTAGTTGGTTAACGTTTTTTAGTCGGTTCCATTATTCAAGTTTAAGACAAAGATGTAGCTTAAGTTTTAGTCGGATCCATTTTTTTTTTACTCACACTCTGTGTACTGACACTGCTAAAGATTGTTTCTGCTGTTGCAGAGGTGTTGTATCGAGAAGGTTAGTTATTAGTCAGTTTTAGGGTTTAGTTTTAGTCGGTTCCATTATATTTTACTCACACTGTGTGTACTCAGACTGCTAAAGATTGTTTCTGCTGTGGCAGAGTTGTTGTTACGGTATTCTAGACTTTTGAACAAGCTCTGTGAAAAGTTTTGTGTACCTCAATAAAAGAAACGATATAAAACAATCTTACCTTGAAATAATCATTCTTCAGCGACTGGTAGATGGCGTCGCAGGTCTCGGGGACAATTTGGCCGATGGTGGTCACCCCCACACGGAACTGGTAGCTCAGACTCCGGAAGGATTCACCTAAAACCAAAACCAAGGACAAAGACTAAATTTGTTTGCTAAAATAAATTATTTGGTTAGATATAACGGTTTGTTTATATTTCGGTTTATTTATATTTATATTTGAATGTATTTAAACTGCTAGCTCAGACTCCGGAAGGATTCACCTAAAAACAAGGACAAGGACTAAATTTGTTTGCTAAAATAAAATATTCGGTTACATATGTCGGTTTATTTAAATTTGAATATATTTAAACAGATACAGAACAGATTGGTAATGTGAGCTCAGACCAACTATATCGTGAATCAGACAAGCAGAAAAAAATTTAGAAAATAAAGTTAAGTCCTTACCAGTTGCCATGAATCGCAGGGTGATGGCCAACCTCTCCGAAGCCGATATCGACGCTTGATATCGGGTGTTTTGGCGCGCGATACGACCCTCTACCAGGCGCAACAACTCGTCGAACTGATCCGACGGCATCCGGCTGTAGTTGGTGAAGGCCTGTGGCTCGTCCCTGCGCAGACCAGCCATCAGGGCATTGAATGCTCCTAGTTCCGATCTATGAGCGATGTGTGGCCGAACCCACACATGTCGAGCAATCTTCCGACGTCGTCGGCGGCGGCGTATGACAAGCAGAGCAAGCCCAATAGCGACGGCCCTCTTTTGAGCAGTTGAACGCGACGCCATTTTGCTTTTCCTGCTCGCTTAACGGCTCAGAGTTGTTCGCGGCCCCGATGCCAGTCGCAGTCGCAGCGAGAAAAAAACGTGCCGCCATCTAGCGTTGCTGGCCGACGGCCGATCAACAACTGCTAGGAGGCGCTGATGCGAGTGTAGTTCGCGCTAAATACACCAGGTGCGTGGAACGCAGTCGCAACACGGACGGTATATGTGCGCACCCCCGGTCGGTATATGTGCGCACCCCCTGACGTCAGTTTTAAGTCGCAAACGGGATGGATCGAGTCGTGACGCGTTGCGTCGGCCAGCCAGTTTTAGTGCACAAATCGTATACGGTAGGTGTGTACTAGGCATTAAACTACGGACAGACAGGACGCGTGCGTCGGGCGTGCCTCAAGTACAAGCGGGCGTCATGCGGTTCTCAGGCGCAAATAGCGAACACAATGAATGTGTCTGCCATGCATCAAAGGTCACATCAGGACACACACATAGCACACTGTGTAGTACACACATATAACACACTATGTGTTACACACACATAACACGCTCTGTGGTACACACATAACACACTGTGTGTTACACACATAACACACTGTCTGGTACACACATAACACACTGTGTGTTACACATAGACACACTGTGTGTTGCACACACATAGCACACTGTGTGATACACACACATAACACACTATGTGTTACACACATGACACACTGTGTGGTACACACACATAATAGACTGTGTGGTACACACACATAACAGACACTATGTGTTATACACATAGCACACTGTGTGGTACACACACATAGCACACTGTGTGGTACACACATATAACACACTATGTGTTACACACACATAACACGCTCTGTGGTACACACACATAACACACTGTGTGTTACACACATAATACACTGTCTGGTAGATACATAACACACTGTGTTACACCCATAACACACTGTGTGTTGCACACACATAGCACACTGTGTGCTACACACATACCACACTGTGAGCTACACACATAACAAACTGTGTGGTACACACATAACACACTGTGTGGTCCACACATAACACACTGTGTGGTACACCCGGACCACATAGTATGTGTTACTCGCATAGCACACTGTGTGGTACACACACATAACACACTGTGTGGTACACACACATAACACACTGTGTGTTACACACATAACACACTGTGTGGTACACACATATAACACACTGTGTGTTACACACACATAGCACACTGTGTGTTGCACACACATAGCACACTGTGTGGTACACACACATAACACACTGTGTGTTGCACACACATAGCACACTGTGTGGTACACACACATAACACACTGTGTGTTGCAAACACATAGCACACTGTGTGCTACACACATAACACACTGTGTGTTACACACATAACACACTGTGTGCTACACATATACACTGCATGTTGCACACACATAGCACACTGTGTGATACACACACATAACACACTGTGTGTTACACACATAACACACTGTGTGGTACACACACATAATAGACTGTGTGGTACACACACATAACACACACTGTGTGGTACACACACATAACACACACTGTGTGTTATACACATAACACACTGTGTGGTACACACACATAATAGACTGTGCGGTACACACACATAACACACACTGTGTGGCACACACATAACACACACTGTGTGTTATGCACATAACACACTGTGTGGTACACACACATAACACATTGTGTGTTACACACATAACACACTGTGTGGTACACACATAACACACTGGGTGGTACACACATAACACACTGGTACACATATTACATGCATAACACACTGTGTGTTATACACATAACACATTGTGTGTTACACACATAACCGACTGGGTGGTTCACACACATAAGACACTGTGTGTTGCACCCATTACACACACATAACACACTGTGTGCTACACACACATAACACACTGTGTGCTACACACACATAACACACTGTGTGGTACACACATAACACACTGTGTGGTACACACATAACACACCAGGTGGTACACTAACATAACACACTGTGTGGTACACACACATAACACACTGTGTGTTACACACATAACACACTGTGTGTTACACACATAACACACTGTGTGTTGCACACACATAGCACACTGTTTGGAACATACACATAACACACTGTGTGTTACACACATAACACACTGTGTGGTACACACATAACACACTGTGTGGTACACGCATAACACACTGTGTGGTACACACATAACACACTGTGTGTTACACACTGTGGTACACACACATAACACACTGTGTGTTACACACATAACACACAGTGTGGTACACACATAACACACTGTGTGTTATACACTGTGTGGTACACACACATACACACTGTGTGTTACACACATAACACACTGTGTGGTACACACATATAACACAATTTGTGGTACACACATAACAATATGTGTGGTACACACATAACACACTGTGCGGTACACACATAACACAATGTGTGGTGCACACATAACACACTGTGTGTTGCACACACATAGCACACTGTGAGGTACACACACATAACACACTGTGTTACACCCATAACACACTGTGTGGTACACAGAGATAACACACTGTGTGTTACACAGACACAACACACTGTGTGGTACACACATAACACACTGTGTGGTACACACACATAACACAATGTGTGCTATACACATAACATACTGTGTGGTACACACACATAAAACACTCTTTCGTTCCCCCTCTTTCGTTCCCCCTCTTTCGTTCCCCCTCTTTCGTTCCCCCTCTTGGGGAATGAAAGAGGCAGAATGCAAGAGGAAGGGAATGCAAGAAGGGGGAAAGAAAGAGGGGGAAAGCAAGAGGGGGGAACAGAAGATGGGGGAATGGAAGATGGGGAATGGAAGATGGGGAATGCAAGATGGGGAATGCAAGACGGGGAACGGAAGATGGAGAATGGGGAATGGAAGAGGAGGGACAGAAGAGGAGGGACGGAAGAGGAGGAACGGAAGAGGAGGGACGGAAGACGGGGATTGGAAGAGGGAGAATGTAAGAGGGAGAATGGAAGAGAGGCGAATGGAAGAGGGGGAATGGGAGAGGGGGGAATGGAAGAGGGATGGAAGAGGGGGAACGGAAGAGGAGGGACAGAAGAGGAGGGACGGAAGACGGGGATCGGAAGAGGGGAATGGAAGAGGGGGGAATGGAAGAGGAGGAATGGAAGAGGGGGAACGGAAGATGGGGGAACGCAAGAGGGGGGAACGCAAGAGGGGGGAAAGCAACAGGGAGGAACGCAAGAGGGGAACGCAAGAGGGAGGAACGCAAGAGGGGAACACAAGAGGATGGAATGGAAAGGGAGGGAATGGAAGAGAGGGAAATGGAAGAGGGGGGAATGGAAGAGGAGGAATGGAAGAAGGGGAATGGAAGAGGGGGAACAGAAGATGGAGAATGGGGAATGGAAGAGGAGGGACAGAAGAGGAGGGATGGAAGAGGAGGAACGGAAGAGGAGGGATCGGAAGAGGGCAATGGAAGAGGGGGAATGGACGAGGGAGAATGGAAGAGGGAGAATGGAAGAGGGAGAATGGAAGAGGGGGAATGGGAGAGGGGGAATGGGAGAGGGGGGAATGGAAGAGGAGGGATGGAAGAGGGGGAACGCAAGAGGGGGGAACGCAAGAGGGGGGAAAGCAACAGGGGGAATGCAAGAGGGGAACGCAAGAGGGGGGAACGCAAGAGGGGAACACAAGAGGAGGGAATGGAAAGGGAGGGAATGGAAGAGAGGGAATGGAAGAGAGGGGAATGGAAGAGGAGAATGGAAGAGGGAATGGAAGAGGGGGAACGGAAGATGGAGAATGGGAGAGGGGGAATGAAAGGGGGAATGGAAGAGGGGGAAGGAGAGGAGAGGGGAATGGAAGAGGAGGACAGAAGAGGAGGGACGGAGAGGAGGAACGGAAGAGGAGGGAGGAAGACGGGGATCGGAAGAGGGAAAGGAAGAGGGGGGAATGGAAGAGGGAGAATGAAGATGGAGAATGGAAGAGGGAGAATGGAAGAGAGGCGAATGAAAGGGGAATGGGAGAGGGGGGAATGGAAAGGGAGGGAATGGAAGAGGGTGAACGGAAGATGGAGAATGGGGAATGGAAGAGGAGGGACAGAAGAGGAGGGACAGAAGAGGAGGGACAGAAGAGGAGGGACGGAAGATGGGGATCGGAAGAGGGGAATGGAAGAGGGGGGAATGGAAGAGGGAGAATGAAAGATGGAGAATGGAAGAGGGAGAATGGAAGAGAGGCGAATGGAAGAGGGGGAATGGGAGAGGGGGGAATGGAAGAGGGGGAATGGAAGAGGGGGAAAGGAAGATGGGGGAACACAAGAGGGGGGAACGCAAGAGGGGGGAAAGCAACAGGGAGGAACACAACAGGGGAAATGCAAGAGGGGAACGCAAGAGGGGGAAACGAAAGAGGGGGAACGAAAGAGGGGGAACGAAAGAGGGGGAACGAAAGAGGGGGAACGAAAGAGGGGGAACGAAAGAGGGGGAACGAAAGAGGGGGAACGAAAGAGGGGGAACGAAAGAGGGGGAACGAAAGAGGGGGAACGAAAGAGGGGGAACGAAAGAGGGGGAACGAAAGAGGGGGAACGAAAGAGGGGGAACGAAAGAGGGGGAACGAAAGAGGGGGAATGAAAGAGAGGAGATTGCAAGAGGGGGGAATGGAAGAGGAGGAATGGAAGAGGGGGAATGGAAGAGGAGGGAATGGAAGGGGAGGGAATGGAAGAGGAGGGAATGGAAGAGGAGGGAATGGAGGAGGGGGAATGGAAGAGGGGGAATGGAAGGACACACACATAACACACTGTGTGGTCGGGCAAAGTCGGGCAAAGTCGGGCAAAGTCAGGCAAAGTCGGGCAAAGTCGGGCAAAGTCAGGCAAAGTCAGGCAAAGTCGGGCAAAGTCAGGCAAAGTCAGGCAAATTCGGTCAAAAGCCAAGCGTCACCACGCGTCAAGCGTAAAAAATCGCTCCAAAAGCGATTCGTGACGCACGCGCGACGCACGCGCGAGAAACGCACGCGCCAGTGTGTTTGGGTTCTCTTTATTACATACATTTTGATTTTTTACGCACGCGTGACGCTTGACGCACGCGCGAGATACGCGTCCAGTGTGTTCGCAGCACATTTATATTTTTGACGCACGCGCGACGCTTGACGCACGCGCCAGTATTTAAATGGACCAAAAAAAACAAAAAGAACACCACGGGAAGGCCGGTGTTGCAGTTTCCGCGGTATGCCAGTTTGCGAGGTACACATCGCTTCTGCGCATGGGTCAAAAGCCCTGTTTACACGGGCGATTTAAAACGCCACATATAAAACGCCTTGCCTAGATCGACTCACATTTGCCGTGTAGACGCGGCTCTGTGGCGTTTTAGGGCTGAATCGCTTCATATGAAACGGTTCATCTATACCACCTCCGGAGGTGGTTTATTTGAAGCGATTCAGCTGGTTCCCGGGCGGCGATAGTATAAAATAGTAGTGCGTGCCGGCAACAGGTGGAGCAGTAACTAATCGCTGGTGCCCGGCAGTGTTAGGGCCCGATTACGCCGAAATCTAGTGAATGCGATCATATTTAACAGAATTACAGACTCAAATAATGAAATTTAATTAAATTAACCTTAAATTCCAAGCGATATTAACGTAGCAGCTACATCGGCGTCGAATCGACGTGTGTAAACTAAACAAATAGCAGTGCTTGCCGGCTACAGGCGCCTGCGGGTTCCCGGCGCCGACACAATTTCCAACTCCGCCGTGTAAACACGCTTCTAAAACGCTTCATATAAATCGCCTTGTCTAGAACGTTTCACAATTCCCCGTGTAAACACAGCTAAAATCGAACAGCATCTTCACTAACCGCATAACACCAGTTATGCCAGGGACACTTCCATTCAAATGCATTGTTAACGGCCGTGAGCAAATCTTCATACAGAAGAAGTCAAATATCTCATAAATTACACCACCTAGAAACAAATCGCTTGGTACACATATAGAAAACATCTTTACCATAAAGACTATATTAAATTTATACGGTTAGGGTTCTTGAATTCTATTAATTTTGAATAAAACTAACATTTTGCACTGCGCGTACCATCAAACTCAAGGCATTGTCAATGGTTGTGAGCAATGTTAGAAAATACAGAAGAAGTCAAATATCTCTCAAATTACACCATCTAGAAACAAATCGTTTGGTACACGTATAGAAAACATCTTTACCAAAAACATTATATTAAATTTATAAGGTTAGTGACGATGCTGTTCAATTTTGATGCATGTGCAGAAGCGATGTGTCCCTCGCAAACTGGGCCACGTTCAGGCTCCGTCTCGGAGGCGCCTCGGAGGCGCCCACGACGTCAGGCTAGTCTGAACGACAACAGCAGTTGGTCGCCTCGAAAATGGCCGCCCCATAGGCGGCGGCCATTTGCAATGGACAAGCTGTGCTGTAATTGGCTGAAAGCACTGAATGCGGCGGCCATTTTCAAGGCGCTTTTCATCTCCAGTCTGAAAAGGGAGGCGTCTCGGAGATGTCGCCGAGACGCACCCTGAACGGAAATAGGCCAAAAAGCATCGCCGAGACGTCGCCGAGGCGCCTCCGAGACGGACCCTGAACGCGGCCCTGGTGTCCCTAGGAAACCGCAACACCGGCGTCATCTACACCGGTGTGGCGGTTTCAGCGTGTTCCCGTGCTCAGACGTGTACCTCGCTTCTGCGCATGCGTCAGAATCTAATAAACATGGCCGTAATCGATTAACACTACCCGGGCGACTCGGGTCATCCCAGTCGTCAGAATTTCAAATAGAACACGGCGAGTGGAGTCGACAAATACACGTGCCGTGTGCAAAAAAAGAATAACTTAGATTAATTAAATGGAAATATAGGTAAACTAGGCCATCATAAAATACTTTAAATCCTATTTTGCTGTATTTTTTATCGGTTATTAAAAAAAAAAAAATTGACCACCCGAGCGCGGAGAAGCGTATTCGATTATTCGACCCGAGTTTGTAGGATGTGCGCATGCGCCAATAAGTGTCTCGGGTGATCCGAGTTGATGCGAAATCCGCGCATGCGCAGAAGCAACGGGACACGGCTGAGCACGGGAACAAGCTGAAATCGCCACACCGGTGTGGTGGTTTCAGCGGGTTCCCGTGCTCAGAGGTGTCCCTCGCTTCTACGCATGCGTCAGAATCTAATAAGGATGGCCGTAATCGATTAACACTACCCGGGCGACTCGGGTCATCCGAGTCGTCAGAAATTCAAATAGAACACGGCGAGTGGAGTCGACAAATACACGTGCCATGTGCATAAAAAGAATAACTTAGATTAATTAAATGGAAATATAGGTAAACTGGGCCATCATAAAATACTTTAAATCCTATTTTGCTGTATTTTTATCGGTTATTAAAAAAAAAAAAAAGATTGTCCACCCGAGCGCGGAGAAGCGTATTCGATTATTCGACCCGAGTTTGTAGGATGTGCGCATGCGCCAATAGAGGGAGTGCATGTGATGTCATCACTTAGCAGTTAGCCATCTTGGAGTACACTTAATACCACCTATGGTGCCCCCTGTCATATACCAAGAACACTACAGCCACCATTGGGCCTACCTATAGTTAGGGCTGCCCAAGTGTGTGGCGCCACCTAGTGGGTACTGCCTGAACCTATCTAATTCTTCAACAAAGCATTCAAATTGTCAACATACTGTGCTTTCGCAATGATGTGAGGCTACATGATTTAAAAAATGCTTCCCCTCCATCAAAAAACCCTTTTCCCACAACTTTTGAGGCCAAACTGCTCAAAACAGTGACAAATAAACCAACAAATCGGTAAATAAACACAATGTAAGCACTTCCAAGCCTTGCATATGTAATCCAATATGGCCACCGGAAGTTGCCTCGTGACGTCATTACACCCCCTCTATAAGTGGCCCAGGTGACCCGAGTTGATGCGAAATCCGCGCATGCGCAGAAGCAGCGCAGAAGCGAGGGACACCTCTGAGCACGGGAACCCGCTGAAACCACCACACCGGTCCCCGTGGTCAACCGTCATCATTCTGAATCTTATAGATGAACCGATTTCAGCCTGGGACCCTTCATCAATCTGCCAATGTAGCAAAATAATGGACTTATTGGTGTTTTAAGGGGCTGTCACATTAGGGTTTTTTGCGGGAGCGTATGGCGGCGTAAGCGCGTTACGTCATATACGTCGGCATACGCCGTATACGCTACTCATACGCTATGCATACGCTACTCATACGCTACTCATACGCCGCCAGATGCCGCCAGATGCCGGCGTATGTGAAGCGTATGAGGCATACGCCGCCATACGCTTTCATAAATCCGTCCGTCCAAATTTTTTTGTGCATGCTAAAAAAAACCCGACCTATGAGGGCGTATGGCCCATACTGTCAAAACATGTCACAGCACGCTCCCATACGCTCCCATACGCTCCTCATACGCTCCTCGTACGCTCCTCGTACGCTCCTCGTAGGTTCCACATACGCTCAAAACCACCCGAAAGGTCACCAAATGTCATCATAGGCCGGCACGCGCAGGACCTACGTAGGTTTTCAATACGCTCCCGCCATACGCCGTAATGTGACGGCCTTTAGCTAGTGAATAATTCAGAGGCTCGTATATGATGCCAATAAAGACAAAACAATAAGAACCGGTTAATTCTACGCGTACCATATTAGATAACATACTTTTTAACAATGTTTCGCTGGTGTTTTTCACATGCTATACACACTTGTGGGGCGTAATCGATTAATCAACTCGGGTCACCCGAGCCACTTTTTGGCACATGCGCACATCCTACAGACTAGGGTTGAATAAACGAATACTCTTCTCCGTGCTCGGGTGGATAAAATGGTGGCTTAATCTCAAACCTAATTATTTGTTTTAGTAACCAATATAAGTACAGCAAAATAGGATTTAAAGTATTTTAGGATCGTATAAGCTGACAATCTGGGTTATTTTTTTTAAAAGCATTAAAACATTGGTAGCTGTTATCCTACAGGTACCAGCACAGGTGTGACGTCATCGTTCCTAGCAAACCCCAGCCAAGAGGTGGGTTACTGGCGTCGGGTCGTTTTGCACACGGCACGTGTTTTTGTCGACTCCGCTCGCGGTGTTCGATTTGAAATTCTGACGACTCGGGTGACCCGAGTCGCGTTAATCGATTACGGCCGTGGGTATTCAGGAACAAGTTGCGGCTACTAAGCTGGGTTCCCGACAATACGTAGGCCGCTTACGTCACGTCAGAACCAGCGTAAACACAGACAACTTCCGGTTTATTCTGATGGTTTGTTTTGATCTTTGCTCGGGTAGAAATGTATTATCTTTTAATGTTGGAATTTTCCTGTTGGTTTGTTGGATAGTAGGATCAGCATCTTGCACAGATTACACAAGGATGTCGTATCGAATCAGGAACCCACTTATTAGGACAGTCCTCAACCGAGTGTACACTGATGAAGCGGAAAAACATAAAGATCATTCGAGTGTAAGTCACTGGCACTGCTGTGCTGACTAGAGTGGAGGTCAGAGTTTTAACTTTGGTTTTTGCAGAACAGCTGACTGTGCCTGATCAACAATTGGCACATTATTTATCAAAGCCTCTTTCATCACCTAGTGGTGTAATTAAATTACTGCTTTCAGGGAAATAAGTCAGGGCTTAACAATAATATAGTTACATTAGTACATGCCAATAACATGGGTCATTCTCAGAAACTGTGTACCACTTGACTCGAGGTAGTCTACTTGAAATGCATATTTCAAAGAAACCCATTATTGGAGTGTCAATATTTAGATTTCATCATTTAGCACAATAATGTGGGAGATATTTTAGATCAAAAGTAATGTTAATATTGTGTCATCATCATCATCATGCTGTCGGTCGCGATGCAACAAAGACTGCTTTCATTACTTGACTGCCGCTCTCCATTTAGCTCTCTGCTGTGAGAGTTGCGTCCATGAGTCGGTCTTAATGTCTCTCAGCTTCAGGTTTCTCTTGATGGTATCCTTGAACCGGAGACGGGGCGCCCTCTCTTTCTGTAGCCAGAAGACAGTTGAGAATAAAGGATCTGCTTTGGTAGCCTGTCTGATGACATCCTCATGAGGTGTCCAGTCCACCGGAGATTCTTTTTGATCAGAAGATCTTCCATAGAGGGCAGCCCGAATTTCATGAAAGCTGCCTGCAAAAGTGTTGAAGTGCTGCTGGCTTTTGCAAGTTACCAGCGGCACTCTCTCGGGGAGCAAATAGAGGTTTCACACCGGCAAGAACATGTCAAGACAGGCGCAAAACTATTTGTCCCTGCAGTGGCTGGTCGGGAGATGTTGGGAGTTCCATACATCAACCGCCCTTAATGCTGCCACAGTGACATGGTTTTCTGTTTAGGGTTTGCTCCCTTAGCCTTCGGTTCTGTCAAGGACCTGTACCACAAGGCAGTGGTTTACAACTCTGCAAGGCAGGGGCGTCAAAGTCCCTGAGGTATTGCTATACCTGCATACCACAATATTGTGTATTATGTATCTTATTGGGATGGATGTAGCTAAATACATCGAAAATTACATCACTAATTTGTGACATTGTCAACAGCATTGAAAATAAAGTGTCACAAACTTAATGAAAACCTCTGAACAACAGCTCATTTCACTTCAAATGGTCACATACAATGTCTTCATTAAGTTGAAGACATTTATTTCTAAAAATAAAATAATGAAATAGTTAACCTTTTCTGGAGTCATTAACATTGTAACATTTCGTTTCCACTTGCAAGTACTATGAAACTCTGTATCAAACACTGGGTACAGATACAGTACAGGAACTATTTTCACCATTTAACATTCTATGCATGGACCCAGTTATGGTATAGTAAAAGATAAATCCTGAAATTGCCCCTAAACATTGAAATTTGAGCCGAACATTTGTGTAAAATTGTTGTTTCCACTTTGTTACTCTGCTAATCTGTTACTCTGCTAATATTTTTTTGCTTTTCTCTTTAATATTCACAAATAAGACAAAACCATAGCAATGAGGTTTCAAATTATTATTACGACTGTTTATAAAGCAAGTGTCATGTGAAATGTCCTAAAAATGTCAAGTTTTATGTGGAAAATATTTGATTTTGGAGTCAAATTGGTTTCCATGCTATACTGCTATTTATTGGGTGTGAGCATCATTTGACCTACTCAAAAATGCCAGAATATGTTTATTTTCAATTATTCAGATACAAAAGGACATACACATTGAGGAAACTTGTTTATAGGACTTTGGCAGCGTTTTGATTTTGTGGTACTGATGTCACACTATTGGTACACAACTTCTGAGAACGACCCACATACGTGTGTTACTGTGTAGGTAGGTACGCGAAAAACACGGAGCTTTCACGGTACTCGCTTGTCCCGCGGTGCATGCGCCGAGCACTGCGTGGCGCTCACCTGACTATCTTTTTACATCTCTCTTGCTATCTTTATTTTAGGACTACCAGGAATCCAACCATATGCATGATATAGTTCACATTTTGGTCCACTGCTACATCCAAAAATATTTGCTGTCCGAATTATAGAAGTTAAAAAAAATCTTTATTCAAATTTATGTCTGTTTATGCCACTGGAATATTATCTGAAGGTAAGTTTTGATATTTTTGAAATTAGTTTATTTTGTTTCTTTATATACTTCTCTACATTAGGGTGTAATTTGGTGTCAATCTGAGGACTGGAACAGTGATTTTGAGGGCGGATAAAAAGGTGTATCTGGCAGTAAATACGGTGCTTTCACGGTACTCGCTTGTCCCACAGTGCATGCGCGGTGCACACCTGACTCATCTTTTTCAAATTTATGTATGTTTAAGTCACTCAAATACTACCTGAAGATAAGTTTTAATATCTTTGAAAATAGTTTATTTTATTTCTTCATATACTTCTCCATATTAGGGTGTAATTTGGTGTCATTTTGAGGACCGGAACATTGATTTGAGGGCGGATAAAAAGGTTTAATTGTCACTTCTCATGCTGCCTGCCACGCCAACCAGACACAGATGGGTCTCAGAATTCAGCTGGTTTTCCATTGAAACAATGGAACAAAATTACCCATTAAAAACGCTTTATAAAGTGTCACAACTTCCTTGATAATTGTCACAGGATGATGATTTGGGTATCATTAGAAAGGACTTTACAATACCTTTGCAATGATGTATTTTATGTAGGAATCTGTTAACTTTGAAAAATTTTGTCACATACCTAGTGTAGGGAAAACTTCCGAAAAGGGTATTCTTTTAAACTTTCGGGGATAACATGATAATGAGCTGGCATTATTAGACCTGCACTTGGTCTAGATGACAGAGCTTCAGCGGCCCAAATTAGGCAAATACCCCAATAAGAATAGCTTAGAATAGGGCCTAGGCCTAGTCCTAGGCTAGATTAGATAACAGATTCACCCCGTACTGTTCTGTGACTGTGCAGTAATGCCTACTCTGGGTAGGGGTGAATATGTGTATCTAGGCCTAGCCCTAGATCAGTCAGAAAGCCTTAGGATATGTAAGTAATCTGTCAGTTAAGTAAGTTATATAATTCCCATCTGTCATTCAATCATCTAGATCAAATAGTCACCCCTACAGTAGGTTACACAGAGTCTGGGCCAGAGTAGGGGTGAACGTACAAAAAGATTCACTTCAACTCGTACTACAATAGCCTGAGTATGGGTGAAGAACAACATATATGATAACCGACCCGTACCTTAAAAAAAATAATAAAAATTAAAAACTGCTTTAGTAGGAATTAATTGTGGAGGTAATGGTTCCAGTGCACAGTATTTATCTATAATAGCCTATATTGGCACAGAGTTGGTCAAATGGGAGAGAATGCAAAAAGACAAGATGGAGACCATAGGCATAGAAAGCTTTCAATTAAACTGTTAAAGTTTGTTTATCTCCATTATTTAATTTATTCTTCACTTCAAAGGTAGCGGGTATTTATTAAGAAGTATTTGAAGAATATTTTGTGCTTCTTAGATTAAGAATTTATCTGGTCATTTCCTTTACCCAGCCTTCCGACACTTTTTCTAATGGGTTCTTCAGCAGTCCTGTCTCTGGAAGGGGGCTGTGGGAGTAACTACCACATGAAAGTTTATGTTCGAGACACCTCATTGCATTGGTATTGTGATTGTAAAGCTAAACTACACTGCAAAGGGGCATGTGATATGTCACGGCCCACCAGCGGGACGCCCAATGGAAGGTAACCATGCCAAGAGTAGCCAGATAACAGACCACACAGCTACGTACAAGCCTATGATATGTAAATAGGAGTAGGCTAGTCTAGTAATAAGAGTAGGACAAAATAATATACATATATGCCAAGAAAATTTAAAAAAACTAACATAGGCTACTAACCATACCAACAACCAACCTGACATCACGCTAGTCTGAACGACTTTAGCTGTTTGTTGCCTCGAAAATGGAAAAGAAGAGCTCTGATTGTCTGAAACCACTGAATACGGCAGCCATTTTCGAGGCACTTTTTGTGTCCAGTCTGAAAGGGGAGACGTCTCGGAGATGACTCGGAGGTGTACCCTGAACGGAAATAAACCAAAAGACGTCTTGGAGTCGACTCGGAGGCTTACCCTGAACGCGGCCCTGCCATGTTGCTAGGATATAAGATCCCAGTCAACTAAACCCTTGCTTTCTAAGGTACAATTTGACCACCAGGGTATTTTGAACTGGGATACCAAAATGTGTTCCACTCATTCAGACAGTTTAAAGCATTTTGAACTTAACTAGAATGCGTTTTGAGCATATGCTAAAAACGTGGTGTTTTCAATTGGCAGTTTTCAGTGTTTTTTCCCTTTACTATTGACCTAGTTGAAGATAGCAGTGCATGAGGTCGTGCGTCAGTATGCACTTTAAGTCAAGGCTTTGTTTCCAGTGGTACAAGGTGAATGTGGATCATTTTCCGGAGACTATGAGTGACAAGTTCATACGGTCTGTGGAGGACGACGAAACAAAGGCATTTCTGAAGAATTGTTACGAAAAGGGCGACGCGGTGTTCACCCAAGTCTACCAAACCGTCGCCAAGTCATTTCTCACCTGGTTCATGTCCAGCACATCCGCCAATGGGTTCGCATAATATGTTTATTTACTGAATGACAAGGGGAATAAGAGACAGAGAAGCAAAGAATGTAAAGTTGATGGAACAGAGGAGAGTCACACGGTCGCGCCGTCTAGTGTAGTGAAGAGGAGCTAGTACTTAGTAGTAGCCTGGTTTTGTTATTAAAAAATTGTATATTAATAATGACATAACATATTAAATATGTTTGAGTCGAGTCCTATGCCGACTTACAGTTTGTAATTTTGTTTAAAGAAAAATGTCAACATGGATCAGGCAAAGGAGGTGAAATTAATCGCAACTGTGTACTAATTGGGAGAAATTAATCTAACCCTATTATGAAGGAAAGGATTAAATGTGGGCTGAATGTGTGTGTGTGTGGGGGGGGGGGTTTAGTGCAGACTGATTGGATATGTCTGCTGAAACATAGGGATTAATTGGAACTTTGATTGTTGGAGTTTTACGTCCTGGCAACATCTAAGGTCATATCAGGACGGGGTAGGAGGGAGAGGTTAATCATAGATCTGTGCTGAAGCATGGTGGTTAATCAGTGGACTAATTGGCATATGTGATTAATCCTATCTGTATGCTGAAGGGAAATTAATGGTAATTATGTAAAAAAATAATAATTTAAAAATTTATCTGTGTGCTAATAATAGGGGTCAGGGGGGATTAATGGTAACTGTATACTGAATGGAATTTAAGAACGGCCTCTTGGATCGAACCCTAGCAGATCAATGGTTTCTTATTCTCTGTGGAGAAGAGAATTGATTTCATGGTGCTGCTTCTTGTATATCGTGCCTTGCATGATCAGGCTCCAGGGTATATGACAGATATGCTCCAGGGGAGAACAAATGTTTGAACACTGCGCTCCACAGTCTCCAGCCAGTTAGCAGTTCCTCGGGGCAGATTCAAAGGCTTTGGGGATCGTGCTTTTAGTATTGCTGCCCCGAGATTGTGGAATGCTCTGCCAGGATATATCACTGATTGTAAATCTTTTGGTGCTTTTAAAAAAGGTCTTAAGACACATTTGTTTAAATCTGCTTTTAACTAGGAGAAATTAATTTTCCTGTATATATTTTTTTCTTATGTAAAGCGCCTGAGAACGGCTTGCTGGATCGGGCGCTATATAAATGTTTTTATTTATTTATTTATTATTATTCTCATTTGCGAGGTCTTCCCATTTGCAGCAATTTGTGTACAAAAATCATTTATTTTCTTTTGAATGAAAACGATTATTTGTGGTCCACCCCTCTTGCAATTAAATTTGATAATTTATTGTGTCAAAAGCTTTGTGAAAGTCAAAAAGCAGTGTAAGAGACAAATGTAGTGTTCACTGTGCATGCATCAGACATTACTCACCGCCCACCCAAGAGGCCATTCATATATTATGTACCGCTTAGGGTGGGGGATGGGGGGGGTGTAGCTCCAAGCGTTATGTGGCGTATATAGTCTAGCAGTATGGAGAATTTCAATTGTGACAAAACTAGCGTTACGTAATATTTAAGCGGCCCCTACCAACAAATCACAGCTGCCGGTCCCAGTGTAGCCCAGCTATTCCCTCTGTTTTAGGTGAGATAAAAAGCAATGCTGCTTTTTTCCAAATAGCCTTTTTTGTTTGTTTGCAGTATGCTGCGGCGGGGCTCCATGTTCATCTTCTCCAAGTCTCAGCTGCGTAAGCTGCTGTCTCACCCAGAAGGCTGGACGGGCAACACACTGCTGGACCTCGGTGCGTCTCGCCCGTCTGACCTAATTCCAGTCAATCTGGGTCACTGCTGGGTATTGTTGGCTCGATTCCAATTTGATACAAATCAATCAACTTAAAGCTGCAGTCTGATGAAAACATCAAATTTTCAAAACCAAAACAGTGATCTAGATTTGATTCAACATATCTAACTTAAATACTGGTGCACTTATCAAATGTTTGTCACTGCATAACATGGAATACCGAGCCAATTTAACAGAACCAGCTACTGCAGAAGCCTATGGTGTCAGAGTTTTGGCATGCTTGCCAAAATTTGCACTTCAAATATCTCAACGGTTAGCCATTTAAAATAAGTCACTTCAAACTAATAATTTAAAATATTTATCTCAGAAAATAACAGAAATTCAAAACCATCCGACTATGCAACCGTAAAGTGTCAGATAAGAAGAGTTTGGTCTGACTTATCTCAGCCATGCGTACAGATGCTCCATGCAAAATCTGAGCCCTGGCTCATGCAGACGCCAGTTACTGAGACACCCAATCACTGACACCCCACCCGCTTAGACGCTCAATTACTTGATACCCCACTTTCTGAGACACCGGAGAAACCTGTTCACTCGCTCACACCCCATTCACTAATAACACTCGCTGAGAAACCCGCTCACAGAAACTAAATTGACACCTCATTTTCTGAGACACCTATTTACTGAGAGACCCATTCTTTGACACCCCACTTTCAGAGATACTGACCAGACACGGTTGCCGAATTGCCAAGAACGCATGCTTCCCATGTGGAAGTCGGGAGTCCAACCAAATTACTTAGAAAAGTGATGCCTGTCGCTAGCTATCCTGGCGCTCGGCATTACTAGGATAGTTCAATGCCTGGTGGTTAGCTCAGTATCAGAATAATGTGACTGAGTGGGAAATCAGGTCATGGTGCCAGCAACGGCTTCGTCTCCCAATGGGGCAGCACTATAAAAAAATTGCCATGACTGTACACTGCCACAAGTTGGGACCCTTCCTGATTTGACCTTAGATTTTGCCAGGATGTAAAATCCCAACAAGCAAAACCAACATCAACGAAAAAAGTGAAAGTCATTCTTGCAGCATACTGACCTAGTCATGTACAGACAGAACTACTTAAGTGATGCTTTATCACAAGGTATTCCCCATAGATAGCATTTGTGGTGGACAGGTTCACGTTGTACAATCTAGTGCAGCTTAAAATTGTCGAAACTAAAGCGCTTTGATCCTACAGATCCAACTCAGACATTAGTGCACGCTATTAAATATTTGTTGCTGCATGGGGGAAATACTAAGTCCTGAATTTTGGATTATATTTTACCATGAAATTAATTTGGCATGCTTTCATTTCAAATATGTCCAAAGTTAGCCATTTATAATAGAAGTTACTCCAAGTTAAAGTAAAGTAGATTATAATGGTCAACCGTGCAGCAGCAGGTGGTGCGACTTGAATCCTGCCCATGGAAAAGCAATGCCATAAAATATCTGTTTGTCGCTACCTAGCCTGGTGCACGGTGTTACCAGGATATGGCTAGGAGCAGTGGAATGGGGATGTTGTTTGTTGTTGTTTTACGTCCTAGCAACATCTAAGGTCATATCAGGACGGGGAAGTTGTCTGTGGTTAAAATGTACCCAGGTTAATGGACCAATATGATAAATAAATAAATTAAAACAAATTTAAATAAATTAAACAAATTTAAAAAAAGATTTAAATAAATTAAACAAATTTAAAAAAAGATTTAAATAAATTAAACAAATTTAAAAAAAGATAAATAAAGTGGGTTTTTTGTTTAAACAATAAAAAAAACCTGACATATTTATTTGTTTAATATGGCCATGTGTGCAACTAAAGACAATTTCGGATTATGCAAATTTAAATAAAGTTATTGAGATATTGAGGCTAAGACGAGGCTCAGAGAGCTCACTGAGCGCTGGTTCTTGGCTACCACCAGGTGCTGGGGACGGCCGGGTTACTGAGCAGATGGCGCCACTGTTCAGAAAGGTCTACGTCACGGAGATGTCGACCACCATGTGCTGGAGACTGGCCGAGTTGGAATACAAGTGAGCTTCTTTGAGACACACCCTGTTTGTACTTCGCTGTGCGGCCAGTCGCTTCTTTGATGGCATGAGCCACAGACCTGCTGGGTCTGGGGCCCACCCACCAGTATCGTACCATGTCTCATTATGACACGCTTGTAGCTTGTCAGTTGTTACACAGCAATGTTCTCTGCATGGATGGATGGTACATGGAGAACTGACAGTATATCACCATGTCTCATTGTGGCACGCTTGTAGTCTGTCAGTTGTTACACAGCAATGTTCTCTGCATGGATGGATGGTACATGGAGAAATGACAGTATATCACCATGTCTCATTGTGGCACGCTTGTAGTCTGTCAGTTGGTACACCACGATGTTCTCTGCATGGATGGATGGTACATGGAGAACTAACAGTATATCACCTTGTCTCATTGTGGCACGCTTGTAGTCTGTCAGTTGTTACACCACAATGTTCTCTGCATGGATGGATGGTACATGGAGAACTGACAGTATATCACCATGTCTCATTGTGACAGCATGTAGTCTGTCAGTTGTTACACCGCAATGTTCTCTGCATGGATGGATGGTACATGGAGAACTGACAGTATGTCGCAATGTCTCATTGTGACACGCTTGTAGTCTGTCAGTTGGTACATTGCAATGTTCTCCTCAGGGATGGATGGTACCTGGAGAACTGACAGTATGTCGCCATGTCTCATTGTGGCACTCTTGTAGTGTTCTCTGTATGCATTAATGGTACATGGAGAACTGACAGTATGTCGCCATGTCTCATTATGATATGGGCATAATCTGATTGTCTGCTGGTACTCCGCAGTGTGCTGCAGGTGGACGAATGGTACACAGATAACCGCCAGTATGACCTGATAAGCTGCCTGAACCTACTTGACCGCTGTGACAAGCCAATGACGCTTCTACGACAGATCCGAAAGTCGCTCACCCCAAACACCGGTTGGTTGTTCTTTGTCATAAATGATCAGTGTGCTATAACATGTTTTGCATTCATCAACATGAGCAATTTGAAAAGTATAACAAATAAACAATAGAATTTTATCAAGTTGAAAACATCCATA
The DNA here is from genome assembly GCA_030323885.1 of Branchipolynoe longqiensis. Taxonomy (NCBI): domain Eukaryota; kingdom Metazoa; phylum Annelida; class Polychaeta; order Phyllodocida; family Polynoidae; genus Branchipolynoe; species Branchipolynoe longqiensis. Next base: position 86,434,941 of record CM059194.1, on the reverse strand, counting down.
AGGTGTTCACAGTTCTGTGCAATCAATTATAGTGCAGAAAGCGATAGCCGAAACAAACCATTCTTGTGCTATTTTCTTATTTTTTGTTATTGCTATATTGTTGTTTTTTATGAACTGTGGCATTTAGTAAAAGGGCTGGGAATCTGGACATTTATGCCGTTACAGTGAAGCCTTGTTATAACGTGCCCCGATTTAATGCGAATTCTTATATAATGCGATGATTCATTGGACCCAGAATTCTTTTCTTCAAAGGTAATTCAGTAAACTATCATCCGATTTAACGTGACCCCGATTCTTTTCGCTATCGTATTATATGGACCTGAACAATCACGTCATAGCGGGGGTCATACTGTATTTCACTGTCGTGGACTGCATGGCAGCTTGTGAAATACAACCGTCACATTGTCTAATTTAGCACAGATACCCTCATGTTCCATAACTATCTTATCTTATCTCTCACTCATCTTCTATTGTAGAGCTAGTTAGCTTCATAGATATTAGTGCTTAAATTTCTCTCCCTTATCATATATTATCTTCTGCTTGTAGAGCTAGACACTTTCATCGACACTTCACCTCTCCTTCTTTACCTTACATCTCGCTCATCTTCTATTTGTAAAGCTAGATAGATATCTTTATAGATGTTGGTGCTTAGCCGGATCATATTATCTTACCTTATCTCTTACCTATTGGTTACTTGTACAACTAGTTAGCTGGTGCTTAACCTTATTTCGTCCTTATCCTATCTCTCGCTTAACATGAATTTTTGGAGGGGAAAAACTGTCAAGGTCACACTTTATTCAGCATCTCCCTCCCGTTTCTCCTGCATAATACATGATTGAAATATAGCCCCCCCCCTATGTCTTTATTTAAATTTGAATTGTTATGCGTGTGTTTATTAAGCAGGGTAAATTTCAATCACGGACAATTGGTCTTCCTCATTCCACTGCTCTGTGCCGAATGCTGGGCTAGGTAGCGACAATTCTAACATTTTGAGTAATTGAATTGATGTACAGGGGATTGAATGAGAATGGATGCTGTAACAATGTGTAACAAAGGAGAGACAAATGGTTTTTATTGCCTATTTCGATTTGCTATCATATATGTATACTCATGGGGGGGGTGATGAAAATGGATAATATTACGCCTAGATCGGGAATCGAACCCACATTTCGGGCCAGTTTGCTGACCATTACACTACCTAGACTACCTGATGTCACCACCCTACCCACACCTAATTGTCTATGCGGCTCCTTGCCTGAGAGGTCAGTGCATACTACTAGTACTACACTTATCCTCCTGCAATTGTAAGTCTTTTAAATTGCTTACAATTACACATATATACATGCAATGCACTTACATATATATACAGGGTAGGTTCAACAAGCATGCAGTGTGTGGCTTGTACAGGATCCTGGTCACGGCGACTGGTGTCATGGGTGGTGAAAATGGGAAATATTGCGGCTAGAGCGGGAGTCGACCCCACATCTTTTGCATTCCGGGCTAGTATGCTAACCATTACACCACCTTGGCTCCCTGATGGGACCACCCCACCCACCTGTTTATGTGGCTCCTTGTCTGATAGGTCAGTGCAGACTACCACACTATAATAATAATAATAATAATCAATCAATCAATAGTTCCATCCTCTAGTCGTGGGTTGGATGCAATGGTTCTCCACTTGTCCCGATGTTGTGCTGTTCTGATAGACTGTGAATAATTCAAGCCTGTCCACTGAAATATTTGTAAACCATGATGTTCTTGGTCTCCCTCTCCCTCTGCTGCCATTCACCTTCCCTTCCAACAATGTACGGTATATTGAACTCTGACGAATGATGTGGCCAAAATAAATAAGTTTCTTTGTCTGTATAGTGGCAAACAAGCTTTTCTTATTTTTAATTTTTCTGAGAACTTCTTTGTTGGTGATCTTCTTTGTCCATGATATTTTCATCATCCTTCGATAAGTCCACATCTCAAATGCTGCTAAACGTTTGTACATTTTCTTAGAGATTGTCCATGTCTCTGCCCCATACATTAGAGTAGACCACACCTTCATGTTGAATAGTATTCCAGCTTTATTGATTCTATTCACTATATCTTGTAGGTTTTTCTCACTGTCTGCTAGTATTACACTGTCATCGGCATATCTAAGATTGTTGATGTTCATGCCACCTATTGTCACTCCCTTGCAATCTTCAATGTGTCTGAAAATCATCTCTGTGTACAGGTTAAATAGACATGGTGACAATACACACCCCTGTCGAACTCCTCGTTTAATCATAACTTCATCCGATAGGCCCTGCTCCATTTTTATAAATGCACGTTGTGTCCAGTATAAGTTCACAATGGGGGACATCCGGGGTAGTTCATTTGTTGACACTAGATGGCGCATCGGTACCAGTGGTCCTAAACGGCCATTGACAATGCACTGAGTTCGCCGGTACGCGTAGTGCAATACGTATATTTTATTCAAAATTAATAGAAATACAGAACCCTAACCTTAGAAATTTAATATAATCTATTCGTTGTATGTTTTCTATATGTATACCAAGCGGTTTGTCTCTAGGTCTTGTGGTTTTAGAGATATTTGACTTCTTCTGTATGAAGATTGCTCACGGCCATTGACAATGCACTGAGTTCGGCGGTACGCCCAGTGCAAAACGTTTATTTTATTCAAAATTAATAGAAATACAGAACCCTAACCTTAGAAATTTAATATAATGTATTCGTTGTATGTTTTCTATATGTATACCAAGCGGTTTGTCTCTAGGTCTTGTGGTTTTAGAGATATTTGACTTCTTCTGTATGAAGATTGCTCACGGCCATTGACAATGCACTGAGTTCGGCGGTACGCCCAGTGCAAAACGTTTATTTTATTCAAAATTAATAGAAATACAGAACCCTAACCTTAGAAATTTAATATAATGTATTCGTTGTATGTTTTCTATATGTATACCAAGTGGTTTGTGTCTAGGTCATGTGGTTTTAGAGATATTTGACTTCTTCTGTATGAAGATTGCTCATAGCCATTGGGTTTGCAGTGTGACAGTGTGCCGAATAGGCCCACTGGTTCAGTGGCGATGCGAACGGCAGGAATTTGAACTAAAAAGTCGGAGGTCCCCCATTAGTTTAATGTCTTTGCCATTGACACCAATATCTTGTAAACATTTGATTAACAGTTCATGATTGACTCGGTCGAAGGCCTTCTCATAGTCAATAAAGCAGGCATAAACATCCTGGTTCACTTCACAATAACGTTCACAAATCATTCTCATATTGAAAATCCCTTCACGTGTACCTCTTCCAGATATAAACCCACTTTGTACGTTACTGATTTGTTCTTCAATTTTCTGTCTGTTTCTCAGTAAAATTATTTTCAGGATCATCTTCAACATATGACTCATCAGGCTTAGTGTTCTGTACTCAGTACACAATGTTGGTTTTAGCTTCTTTGGGAGTCGTACAAATATGGATTCATTCATATTCAATGGTATAAATCCAGTCTCATAGATGTCAGTTACTAGCTTATGAATGATTTGAATCCCCACTTCATCTAGTCCTTTTATCATTTCTGATGTTATCTGGTCACTTCCAGGAGCCTTACCTGCCTTTAGATCATTGATAGCCTTCTCAACCTCTGATACTAATATAATATTCCCATCTTCTTTCTCAATTGTGGGTGGGTTCCCTCTGTCATCATTGTATAGTTCGTTTACATATTCTTCCCATCTGGACTTTATTTCATCTTCTTCAAAGAGCATTTTGCCGTCTTTGTTCTTGATACATTTACTGCTTCTCTGTCTGTATCCTTGACCTGTTATCTCTTTCACTTTCTTGTGCATCTCTCTTGAACGATGTTGAGACTCAAGTTGTTCCACTACTTCACACTTCTTATTCCACCATTCATCTTTAGCTTTTTTGCATTCATCTTCTATTTCATTCTTCAGATGTTTGTATTTAGGTGGATCAGTGGTTTTCACTTTCTTCCTTTCTAATAATAATAATAATAATAACCGTCAACAGTAGCATTGTCCATCTGATCTGTTTGCAGGGCGTGTTTTGCTTGCAGTCGTTATCCCCTTCTTACCATATGTTGAGTACAGTGAGTGAAAACCTTTTTACAAACTTATTGTAATATTGTTCAGAGATAAAGATCACTTGGTAAAAGTGGCTAAAACCTGCTTTAGACTTGCATAGTTCGATCAAAGCATCGGTCAACTTTAGGAAAACTTAGTTAGATTTGAACCTACATATCCAGTTTAGATATAGTGCACAAGTTAACCATTTATTGGTGCATAGAAGGAATATTAGTTAATGTAAGAGAAGATGTCACAGTTGAAGCCTATGTTAAATATTTCTGATGCACATACAAATGAATTTGGCTCCAAAGTTAACAATTTAAGATAAAAGTTACTTCAAATTGGAGTAAAGTAGATTATAACGATAAACCTAATGATGTAAAGCAGAATGAAAATCCCTGACTTCATCTACCCCCTTTATGCAAACAAGTAAATGTTGTCCTTGACCTTGACCTTGACCTTGATGTATATGTATAGCAAAAGAAGAACCTCTGGCCATATCTAGCCCCTAACACAAACAAGTAAATGTCCTTGACCTTGATGTATACCGTCCTGATATAACCTTAGATGTTGCTAGGATGTAAAACACCAACAACCAAACAAAGATTGTCTGTATGTGTATAACAGAATGGGAATCCCTGAACCCCTAACATAACAAAGTAAATGTTGTCCTTGACCTTGGTGTATATATATATATGTGTAACAGAATGAGAACCCCGTGACCTTGCTACATCTGACAGGCTCGGACCACAAGCCCTCTGAGTATGTTCACATCAGTGGCACGTCCTTTGAAGAACAGACAAGGGAGCTTGCAGCCTGCCTGCTGGAACCAGCCGGCTTCACAGTCGAGCGGCTCACACGCCTGCCCTATCTCTGCGAGGGCGACCTGCAGCGGTCCTTCTATGTCCTGGATGATGCCCTCTTTGTGCTGAGGGCCATTTAGTGCCCGGTGAGGTTTCCCACGTGGGCAGCCATGTGAGCGTTACCTACTGTTACAGCTGCAGTGGTAATAGAAGCGAAGCCACACTGCGGTATGAAATCTGTGTATTCACGAAACAATTCTGCTGTGTGGAATGAGCGTTGTGTGTCGAAGAGATGGTTTCGGACTGACGGAGTTGCCGCCGAAGCACCTTGTAAGCTGCTGGTCCAACACGCGGGATGTTTTGTTTGAAATTGTTATCCACCTATCCGTTGTGCGAGTCACATTCTATCAATGTGAATCGTGTAGTCATATAATTTGTATGATTTGCATGGTGTTTCACTCTGAAAGGTTTGTTTAATGTTCCAGAGCTGTGTTGTGTTTACATTTGTACTTCCTCCATCCAGTGTCTGCTAGCCAGAAACGACGGTGCTGCGTGCAATCCGCAGAGGCCTTCTGCATCGTCTCTCACTCCAGTTTGAACTCTCCGCTTCAGTTAGACACCCACAGGGTCACTTCCATTAAACACTTGACTTGTCACTTCTGTTAGACACTCGACTTGTTACTTCAGTTAGACACTCGCCTTGTCACTTCTGTTAGACACTCGACTTGTCACTTCTGTTAGACACTCGCTTTGTCACTTCAGTTAGACACTCGCTTTGTCACTTCAGTTAGACACTCAACTTGGCACTTCTGTTAGACACTCCCTTTGTCACTTCAGTTTGACACTCGACGTGTTACTTCAGTTAGACACTTGACTTGTTAATTCCATTAGACACATGACTTGTCCTTCAGTTTGACACAAGACTTGTCACTTCAGTTAGACACTCCACTTGTCACTTCGATCAGATACCTACATGGTTTTGTGTCTTCGATTAGACAGGGACTTGCCACTTAGATTAAAATTTCTAACTAGGGACTTGTCACTTCAGTTAGACTCTCACTGGGGAAACCAAACAGTCAGTTGACATGGGACCAAATGTGAAGTTTGTCAGTACTCGGTTTGTCAGTACTCGGTGTGCGTTCCTCTAATTGCTCAATCACTAGCGTCATCGATTCACAAATGAAAGATGACTTTGTGTTGCCTTGTGCTACCATCACAGCCGTGATGGATCCTATGTAAATGTTTGGTCAGTGGTGTCGGTGTGAAATCATGAACAATTATAAATGGGTGAAGTGAGCATTGTGTTGTGTTTCGAATGTTATGTGCAGCTGGTGTCACTTCGGTTTCAATCAAGGCCATATAATGTGTATGAGTCACACACGGATTATTCAAAACTAATTCTGTTAAAGTGTGCCCTGTTCGAATATGCATACCGATACTGGAATCAGTTAAATAGGTCAGGTCAGGTCGGGTCTTCTATGAACCCTCTGAGGTACAGGTCATAGGGTCGGGTGGGTCTTGGTAGACTACAGATACTGCAGTAGCACGTCTATTCTATAAAGGCAGTAAAGAACTAGTAATAGTAGATAGTTAAAGTTGCACAGTCCGATGGTTTTGAGTTTCTCTCATTTTCTGAGATAAACATATTAGGTTGTTCATTATAATCTACCTTACTTTAGTTTGAAGTAACTTATTTTAAATCGCTAACTTTTGAGATATTTGAAATGGAAACATGCTAAATTAATTTTGGCAAGCTTGCCAAAACTCTATCATCATAGGCTTCTGCAGTAACATATCTATTAATTGACTCAGTATCCCCTTATATGTGACGACACGTGTTTAATATGTGCACTAGCATCTAAATTAGATATGTAGAATCAAATCTAAATAATTGTTTTGGTTTTGAAAATTTTATGTTTTCATCGGACTATGCAGCTTTAAGCCAGTAAAATTGTTCTCCACCAGGTGGCAGCATCTTGAAGACGACTACTGCATTGCTAGTAGTTCCTCATAATTTCATGTGCAATACTGTATTTTTAAGACCTGAATCCAAGCATGTCCTTCGCAGGAGAAGTGGAGAGAAACTCTGTATTCCACAAAAAATGTGCCCTTTCTGTATTTCACAAAAATGTGCCAATCTTGCCGATATTAATGCCAACCAATGCCTTTGAGACCGGTAGTCAATAACGGATCTATCAGCAAGCCGGGTCTGGAGAGTGTTATGTATGTAGTTAGGCACGGCATGACAAAGACCAGCCACATGTTCACCTGAAATATGACAGGCGTATTAATGTAACTCATGTCCACTCGCTGACTGCTATAAATAGTATGATGCACCAAGTGCTACGAGGCATTTAGAAACTGCATTCCCCAGGTCTCTATAGTTAGCGATTGTCTCTATGGTAGCGACTGTCTTTATGGTAGCGAATATCTCTATTGGTAGCGACTGTATTTATGGGTAGTGACTGCGCACCAAATTGTGTCTTTAGCTAACTATGCGGTCTCGAACAGCCTCATGCCGACCCCTTGTGAAATTTTGCATGCGCATACAGTAATGAAGTTAGCCCTGCTTAATCCGGTAGATTTGATCCTACCTTTTAAACTTAGATACTAGTGCACTCATTAAACATTTAATGCAGTTGTGAACGTGGTCATTTGTAAATGGGTCACGCCAGTCACCTTATACTGTGTTGATCGTGACGTCACTAGGTGGAATGACTTGAGAACCAAACATTTCAAGAAACGTAATTAATTGTAGTAATCATGTTTATTTATGGCGTGTAATTAGTATATATTGTATAAGTCTATCATTGAACAAATATACATTCCTCCTAAGTTATTAATGATTCCCGTCATATATTTTATATAGCATATACGTATAGAGCATAGTTGTTATATAATACATATAGAGTATAATTATTTGTATATATATATATAAATTATATCAATGGGGTTCCACAATTACATGTCAGTTGATTAAAGTTGCCGGCTATACCTCACCCAGATACAAACGAATCCAGCATCAAAAGCTCTCCAAACATACCTTTGCTTAGTTTGTTCAGTTCATGCCACTGAACATGTGGGAGGAGAGTTGAGGTCTGTGATGTATGAATGACATCATAGGTGGGATTCCCTCATCACATGACCTAGAGGGGTTCCCCACACACAGGGGAAGCCATGGCAACCACCAAGATGGCAGCCACAGAAAGCTCTCAATTCAACTTTTAAAGTCTATTAATCTACATGATTTAATCAATTATTCACACAAAAAGTAGCTGGTTATGATAAATAAACATTTGAACTTTATATTTATCATTTTAGATTGCAATTTCTAACATTTCTTTCTCTATATGGTTGTCTAAAAGTGTCAGTGCTGCTGGACTAAATAAAACACAACAGAAGCAACCAATGTTAGCACTCTCCCCCCACATATGTAGTTGCATAAACTGAAAACTGGAAAACGTATGCTTGGAGAGCATTTGTCGGAGTATGGGTAGTGTCTAAGCGACCTATATCTGGTCCCTTTAATAGCACTGATGTGCTGTCTAGGTCCTTGTACTATTGCTATATGAAGCCACTAGATGGCGCCACTTTTGGAGTCAGCTAATCTTACTTATGTATCTTATGTATGTGCTATGCAATGGCAAGCAGCCCATAGTCTCACCCTGCTTACCAGTGTTCAACTGTTTATATACAAATACTCTCACTTCACAAATACTATGCGACCGAAATTGCAGCAAAGTGTCTGGTGGCACCCCATTGATGGTTTTATTATTATTATAGGATTATAGGATGTTTGTTTCTGTTGTCCTAGCAATATCTAAGGTCACATCATGTGCTCATGACTTCACAGTGCTGCCCGATTGGGATACCATACTGCCAGAACCATTCCCATCAGTCCCACTATCCTGGCACAAAGTAAACCAGTCCTTGCTCTATCCTAGTAGTGCCGAGCGCTAGGCTTGGTAGTTACAAGTATAAATTTGGTAAGTCATGTTTGACTCGGTCAGGGTTCGAACCCACAAACTACTGCGCGTGGAGCCAGCGCTATACTTACTGATTCGGCCATTGTCTTCAGCTTACCCAGTTAAAGCTGCATGACCCGATGAAAGCATCAAATCAGCTGCATTTGATCGTCTAAATCCTACACTGGTGTACTAATTGAACCTTCACTGCAGTTTGGTGCCCGTATGCTATTCTCTTTCTTTTTTTAAAGTTGGTAACCAAAGCCTGTCTAGCATCTTGAGTTTGCACACCAAAATTAATTTTCGCGACATGCTATGTTAACCCATGGTAAAATAGACACCAATCAAAATTATATTTATCTTTTTTCCCTCTTTATTTTGTGTCTTCTATAACCATGGCGCGCAAAATCAATCCCAGTAACATCAGGCGTTGGTGACCTGGTGCACAGGCCACTGGTTGTTGGAGGGTGGTGGTGGTGGGGGTTGAACAACATCGAAGGGACTATCAGGATGGGTACCGATTTGTGCCAGTATTTTCCGGGTGACTTTATAATGCTGCCCCGTTGGGATACCGTGGCACAATGTCAGTTTCAAGACGGGCAGTAGCTTTTGTTTATGTTGGTTAGGGATTGATACTATGTCGAAGCGACTGGTGGCCTCATGGTTCAGGCCACTGTGGCCTGGTATTAGTGGCACAGGTTTCCTGTTTGGAGACATTTCTATTCTAGCTATGTGTACCTTCACTTTGTTTTATACTACACCTAAAACGGCATTTTAAGTATTACATATCGTATTGTGCTAAGATGTGTGCAATAAGTGATACATATATTTTTGAATATATTACTGAAAAGAGTTTTAATCTGGATGTCTATATATATATATATTTGTGATTATAGATTAGTGTAATAAATGTAAATCAATACGAGCTGATTCAGAAATGATGACGTTCTGCTATTTTTCATTCCCCTCTCAACCTGTCAAATGCCTTAAAGGTCATGTTAACAAAGTTGCAACTTGGTGATTTGTAATATTATTTTTTTAATATACTGGTGAATCTGTGGTGGTTGTCTGTACGCAATCAAATATGTCTAATAAAGCCACGTGTTCGTGCACCAATCGAGCCTGCATCCACTTGTAGTTGGTAAATATTTTTATTCATCTGAATACGTATTTTGTCAGCGCCGGGGCACTGGTCTTCCAGCCGTTGGAGTGGTCGCATTTCATCTATACATAGTGGAAGTGGAATGTGTTGCATTGTGTGCAGCACATTCTGACATAAAAGAAAATGGGGGAGAAGCATATGCTGCATGGTGTACAGCATAGGCTGTACAGCATAGGCTGTACAGCATAGGCAAGGTCAATGGTATTGCTGCTGCTGTAAAGCAGGGGGTCTCCTGTAGTCTTTTCGTGGACGACTTTGTTTTATATTACAGCGGTGCTAACATGAATGTCATAGAGAGACAGCTACAACCAAGCATAAATGGGATCCATCGATGGTCAGTTCTGAACGGTTTCAAATTTTCCAAGACCAAAACAGTCTGCATGCACTTCTGCCTGCTGCGTAGAATACATGCGGAACCGGAGCTGACCCTGGATGGGGATCCCATTAAAGTCGTTGAGAAAACCAAATTTCTGGGCCTCATTCTCGACGCAAAACTGTCTTTTGTGCCACATATAAAGTACCTGAAAACAAGATGCCTGAAAGCGCTGGATATTCTGAGGGTGCTGTCCAGCTCAGAGTGGGGAGCGGACAGAGATGTTCTGCTCTCCGTGTACAGAACCTTGGTTCGTTCACGAGTGGATTACGGCAGCATAGTATATGGTTCCGCAAGGAAATCATATATTGGGCTGCTAGACACGATCCACCACCAGGGACTGCGCCTGGCCCTTGGGGCCTTCCGCACCTCACCAGTTCAGAGCCTTTATGTCGAAGCCAATGAACCATCACTTAATAACAGGAGAATCAAACTGGCCATGCAATATGTAGTCAAGATAAAAACTAATGCATTGAATCCTGCACACAATTGTCTATTCGAGCAACATGACGAATCCAGGTATGAAGCCAGGCCAAATTACATCCGGCCACTGAGGCTCCGAATGAAACCTCATTTGGAGGCCTTAGGCGTGGATTTGGACGTGTTGGAGGATGCCAAAGTCCCAGAACATCCCCCGTGGTCGTTGAGAAAGCCATCGGTTATCCTCCGACTCACGGAACTGAGGAAATCTGGGACACATCCACTCGAGTACAAAGGACTGCATGCAGAGATTCAAGGCCAGTTTGCAGACCACCTCTCCATATATACTGATGGTTCGAAAGACCAAAGCCGGGTAGCTGCTGCGGCAGTCTGCCGACGGGAAAAATTTGGTGTACGTTTGCCAGATCAGAGCTCGATTTTCACTGCAGAGGCCCGAGCACTCCTTCTCGCTTTGGAGTATATCGAGGTATCCAACCACACTAACTATGTTATATACAGTGATTCCTTCTCTTGCCTCCTGGCTGTTGCTGGACTGAAAACGAATCACCCTATTCTAGCAATGGTCATTTATAAAATGAACCAACTGACAACAGATGGGTATGATATCCACCTGTGCTGGGTGCCTGGCCATGCTGGCATACAAGGAAACGAACGAGCTGATCGGGCTGCGAAGAAGGCCCTGAACTGTGATCTTGAACCGTGTCTGATCCCTCACTCTGATCTGAAACCACTAATAGCCACCCACATAAAATCCAAATGGCAACATGAGTGGGATGAAAACATCAATAAACTTAAAGAAATTGAACCATCTGTGGGAAAGCCACCACAGACTCATGCGGGAGGTCGGCGGGACCAAGTGGTCCTTAGTCGCTGCCGTGTTGGCCACTCGTGGCTTACACATGCTTTTCTGCTCAAGGGGGAACCTCCCCCTGAATGTATTGGGTGTCAGTCCCCACTGACACTCAAACACATTTTACTAAGTTGCGTTGATTTTTTGGCCCTGCGCCAACGGTTCTACACTGCAGGCAGTATGCATGACCTTTTTACTAAGGTAAAACAGGAAAACATTTTAGCCTTTTTGAGGGCAGCTGGACTGTACCACCTTATATAGTTTACTAAATGGATTCTATTAATTATTAATGAAACTTTTCTTTTTCTATGGGAATTTGTTTCCCTTGACCACAGATATATGATTGTGAGCTTTCTAATTTAATTAGTGTCTATTGGCACATAATTGATTGTCTGCTTTTACATGTAAAAGCGATGGTTTGAACAAAAAACAAACATTTCTCGCCGTGAATATGGCCTATGCTGCCGACACGGCGTAAAGCAACCACCAATCAATCAATCAATCAAAAGCATATGTACTGAACATAGTGCAAGGTATATGCATCAAGATTGAGTGTGCAGTAATGTACACTAGTTGTTAAATCATATGCTGTGTTTGTATATCAGTTAGATTTGGTTTTAATAATGGTTAGTCTTTAAATAGTGCCATGTTGTGCATGTATAGTGGTTTATATTGTGTGCATTGCTGGTTGAAGATGTAGTTATGTAGTGGTGGTAATGGGTCTAAAGTAGGGGTAGTGGGTCTCGAGTCATTGAGTTATAATAGTTGTTTTGGCAAATGTGGATAGGGGGGGGGGGGGAGGGGTTCATGGGTATGGGTAGTTGTAATGTATCAAGCGTCATATGGCAATTTGAATTATATACATAGGCATACCCGGGTCACATGGCAATAGGATTTGTATACATTTGCATACGTAGGCCTACTCATAGCAAAAATCATGAAGAATGATCTCAATTTGAATATTTGATATAATTCTAACCATTCATAATAACTGTTTTTTTAAAACAAATTCGTTAGATTAGCGCCTCTTGCGCGATATCTACATTATATATGTAGATATAGGTATATATATATATATATATATTATAGTTATACGAATCTTACCTGGGTATAGATGATGGATAACTGTTGTTTTCCCGAGGTAGAAGCCTCGGGTAGACGTGGGCTAGGGAGAAGGAAGCACGTGAGGTACCAGCAATTTTAACCTACTTATTCAGGATAAAAATGATCTTTCAATACAATGGATACTATGATTTTCCCGTAACGGTACACCAACGGGATAGACGTGGCAGGGTGTGGTGGGTGGGCCCTAGCCCACGTCTACCCGAGGCTTCTACCTCGGGAAAACAACAGTTATCCATCATCTATACCCAGGTAAGATTCGTATAACTATACTATTTTACCTCGGTATACAGCCTCAGGCTAGCCTCAGGCTAGGGAGACCTTTACATAATTCATTTTTATCCTTAATATCATCCATTCTTATATAATATTCAACGTTTTTGTTCTCACCTATTCTTGTTAGTTGGCGAGCAGGCGCTTTGCAATGCCGGTAGGCTTTTCTAGTCGCTTGTTGTAATGTTTTGCAAACGACTTAGCCGTCTTCCAGCCTGCATGCGCTAGTATTCTTTTGACAGAAATACCTAGCAACCGTGCCTTGGAGACCATGGCACCTCTAGTTGAGTGGGAAGAGTATTTGCCCGTATCCACTCCAGCCAATTTCAACACCGTAATTGTCCATCTGGCAAGGGTGTCTCGTGAAATTGCCTTATGTGGCTTTATAAAGCTCACTAATAGTTGTTGTGATGCACGTAAATCCTTTGTCTTAGATATATAAGCCCGTATGGCTGACACAACACATAATTTCCGATCATTCGGAAAGCAGTCTAAGTGAACCGTAGATAAAGGGTCACCTAACGTGTTCGATTTGAGCAATTGTGCTAAATCAAACGTAGCTTGTTTCTTGTCTATTTCTAATCCAGTTAAAGATAAAGCAACAATCGTCTGTCCTCTGTGTCCGGTTACTAATAATAACAGGACCGCGACCTTAAAACCTAATTGTTTTATATCTAACCACGAGTTGTGAGGCCAAGCCTGAAACAACTTAAATACTATAGACACATCCCAAAACCGACTATACTTTGGTTTTGGAGGATTCCTTTGATAAATTGAACGAAGTAGATAACAAAGAACATAATGTTTTCCAACTGTTTCGCCATCAATTCTCGGTAATATGATTGATAACGCACATCTTGCCGCATTGATCGACCCAAAGGATAGTCCTTCATCCTCTAGAGAACGAAGAAAACGAGCTACTTGTGAAATTGTTGGATTTGTTGGCTTAACTTTCATTAACAAACAATGTACACCCCATTTCTTTAAATAGGATGTGTACATTTTGACAGTTCCTGGCCTCCAGGCATCAGATACTATCCTATTCTCAGTAATTTTGTCCAATCCAAATTGCTGCAGCTGTTTCCTTAGAAAAGGAATGCCAATAGGGGCGTCGTTGACACGTCGCCGTGAACCACTAGCGGTCCGTGGTGTGTCAGATTCCCGAGTTTTCTTGGGAATCGTATATGTTCTTTTGCCAGTTGTGAAACTGCTGGCAGCCAAGGTTGCGTGTCCCAATCGGGCACCACCAGTATAGCATGTGTCCTTTCCAAACCGATTTTCCTGACAACTCGGCTGATAATGCTAAACGGTGGGAAAATATAAAAATAATTATTTTCCCAGATAATAGCAAATGCATCTACTTTCCAAGCCTCCGGTTCAGGATGCCAAGAAACATAACAAGGTAATTTGTTATTATTTCGTGATGCAAACAAGTCAACTTTAGGTGTACCCCATTTTTCACAAATGAAGTTAAACAAAGGTGTAGAGAGAGACCATTCTAAATGGTCATGGAAATTTCTACTTTTATGGTCTGCAAGTGTATTTTGTGACCCTGGAATATGCGCTACAGTCAGCCAGACTTGTTGAGCCTGTGCCCAGTTCCAAATCAGTTTAGATAACTGATTGCAAGACTTTGATTTGGTTCCACCCATGTTACGAATATATGCCATGGCAGTAGTATTATCAGTTAGTATTCTAACCTGTGATTTATTTATCTTTACTAAACTACGTAAGCCCAGATAAATAGCACGCAATTCTAGCG
>CM059194.1:86376131-86419615 GCA_030323885.1 Branchipolynoe longqiensis | reverse complement strand
TAGACATAGTATTAGTAAGCAACTAATCCAATTAATTAAGTAATAGTCCAGTATAGCAAGTTATCCCATTTTCACATGCCTGTGTCAACTAATTTTTAAAGCATAAAAATAAAACCCCGTGTAAAAACGGTATTGTTGAGCTACACAACACTAGATAATAAAAAAATATATATAAAGATTCAGCGTCTCTCTCGGGTAGGCCTACTTTCCTACCTCTCCTCTGGCTCTGGAATCACATGGCTTGCAGGAAATTACTGACGTTAGTTTCTCAGCACTTCCAATACAAAATTAATAACAACGAAGGAGTCAGATGGTTCAATACTTAGTCAACACAAGTGCATATAGTAAGTTTGTGGAATACTTAGCATGTTTCCGTGTGCAGTGGTGTTAAATAGTCCCGTGAACGGCGTTGCTGAAGGCATGTTGGGCGGCACCGTGTTTACAAGTCGATTAGTTCAACAATTTGCCGCCATACGCCGTTAGCGACCTGCACATGTACTAGCGCGACACCTAGCTTCGACGGTAGGTACTTGAACCCGACTGACAAAATTAATGTTGGTCCCATCAGAGAACGTGTGTGTGTGTATATATATACATATATATATATATATTTTACCTCGGTATGCCGCCTCTGGCTAGCCGTAGGCTAGGGAGAAGGAAGCACATCCGGGTCCAGCAATTAGCATAAGTAACTCACAACGGGAGGACGTTTGTGAGTTGCTCCACAGGATTTATCTACTACTACTGCTTTTATCCAAAAGTAAGTACTGTTTTCTTCGATAACTTTGTTTATCATGCTCTATAGCATCTTTTTATGAAAGTTCAGAACTTTCTTCAGTCCTGTTTGGACTTTGTACGTTTTTTAACTTACGGATAGAACATTGCGTGCCGCTGGCACAAACGAAACCGATACTGAGTTCTATCGACACCTGTTTTTCAGACAGGGAGAAATGGCAACCCGAGTTGCTCATTTCCTAAGAAAAGTCTCCCGGATCCTAATAGAGGATGATGTTGGGGATGCTTCTGGGTGTTTTTTATAAACACCCCTGACCGGTTTAAGGCGAACCTCCGAGTTTCGTAATATTTTCTCCAACTTGTTGGCGCTGTAGCCACAGGGGGGAGAAGTGTACGGAACAGAGAGAGGGGCCGATCTCACGATCGATGCCCTCCGTTTGGTTGGTTTCGTTACCACACACCTACGGCAAATTTAGCTTCACGCCTGTACTGACACGTTGCAAAACACGTTCTCTGTACCATGTTCCTCAACCCAGTTTACTGGCTTACACTTGTGTAGTTGAGATGATTCCGGGTTAGTAACGCTTTGGTTTCGTTACAGTTCCCGATGGCCACTCGCCGGAATAAGCCGCCCGCTGCAGCGGTGGGTGTCCCCCCTACGGATTACGATTCGTCTCCACCGGCTACGGCTCCGCCGTCCCCACATCCTGGGGCTCATGCCTCGGATCAAGACAGTGATCACGCCCCTCAACCAGTGGGGTGGGAGGCGAAAATGGCGGAGATGATGGAGGAGAAGATGCGCCTTTTCCAGGCGCAGACCTTTCCAGATCCTTCCCAAATCCCTGATGAGGATTGGGAAGACTTTTCTGAGGACGAAGAGGACACGCTTTCGGCACCTGAGGTTCCGAAACCGAAAGCGCGGGGCAAGAAACGCCGCCCAGTGAGCAGTTCTGGTGACGAGTTCACAAAGAAAGCGAACTCTAAGCGCTCCAAAAAGTCCAAAAAGAAGAAGAAGAAGAAGAAGAAGAAGGACTCCTCTTCAGACTCGTCGTCCGACTCTTCTTCCACCGAGTCGGATTCCGACACGGAACGAGCGGGAGTCTACGCCAAAATAGGCGTTAAAGCTGGCAAGAAAATTGTCAAAAAGAAAGCTCAGAAAGTGCGCACCACTACCATGATGCGCAAAACGGTGAATAGCCATTTCACTACGTTTAAACCGATCGAAGTCATCAACAAGTTGACTGAGCAGATTTCAGGAGTTAAGGGCATTCCTGCTTCGGTTTTCAAAGAGATGGATTCCGGCATTCATCTTTCCGACGAACGCCGTCGTTATGAAACTTCCCTCTGCCTTATCCATAAGGCAGTTTTGGGTGCCTTGACGTCTGTTATCCCTGTGGCTAACAGGATGCAGACAGAGAACAAGTTCTCGTCTTTGGCGCGGGTTATGGACCGGGGCATAGCTTTGTTAGCAGCCGCTAGTAACTACATGACCCATCGGAGATTTGAAAACGTTTTCAAATCGGTCACCACAGATGCCGGAAAAGAGGTTGCCCGCTCTAACAAGGTAACGGACCATGATGGTAAGGAATACACCGTGTATTCCGGACCTACCCCTATCAAGAGCAAACCGCTTGATAAATCCAAGATGTTTGGGGGTCAGCTAGCTTACCTGTACAAACAGGTAGAGGTCGACTACAAGAGTGCTAAAAACACTGAACCAAAGAGTCGTCGCTTCCAAAACCCAGCAGGCTTCAGAAAGTCTAGGACGGATTTTCGATTCCGCAGAGGAGGAAGGCCGTTCAGGGGCGGACCGTCCTTCCAGTTCAACCAGCGAGGAAGGGGCCGAGGCGACAGGCCGGCCTCAAACTGGAACGACAACCGAGGCTACAAGAGGGATTTCGTTCCCAAGCCCCAGTTCCCGAAACAAGGGAACAAGTAGAGATTTCCACACAAACAGTGCAGCCTCCTGACCCTACAATGGTCACGGAGGAAACTCAAACTGAAGTAAGCCTTTTTCAAGCAGGGAATGTTTCTAATTGTTTACATCAATGGCAACAGTTAACCACTAATCCAGAGGTCCTGAATATTGTTAAAGGCATTCACATCCCTTTCACACAATTGCCTATACAAAAGAGAGCGCCTTTTCCGTATCAGTTTAATTCACTAGAAAAATCTCAGCTAGATCACCAGGTTCTACTGTTTGAGTCTAAGGGCATTGTCAACAGAGTTGAACATACTGAAGGGGAATATATTTCCAATATCTTCTCTACTCCTAAACCTGATGGTTCAATCCGAATGATTTTAGATTTAACTCAGTTGAATGAAATCATTGAATACAAACATTTCAAAATGTTTTCTTTAGAAACAGCTCGTGATTTAATTACCCCAGGGTGTTGGCTAGCGAGTGTTGATTTAAGGGATGCGTACTACACCGTTCCTATTCACCAGACAGATCGGAAATACCTACGTTTTCTCTGGAATGGCCAACTTTTTGAATTTACATGTTTACCTAATGGTTTGGCCTGCGCACCGCGTCTGTTTACTAAGTTGTTGAAACCAATTTTTGCACACATGGCAAAATTGGGGCATTGTATGTTTCCATACATAGATGATTCTTTTATTATGGGCCAATCTTTCACGCAATGTGAACTCGCTGTTAAAGATTTATGCAAAATTTTCACCAAATTGGGTTTCTTCATACATAACAAGAAATCAGTTTTTTCTCCTACTCAGGAGCTTAAGTGTCTCGGGTTCATTCTGAACACCACGGCTATGACCGTTTCGCTTACACGCCAAAAGAAAGATAAGCTTTACCGCACAGCGATACAGCTGTTAGACACTTCTAGGCCAAAGATTAGACAGGTCGCGGTCCTTATCGGGGTCATGGTTTCGTATAGTCCAGCTATTCTATACGGAGCGGCACACATAAAATCCCTCGAAATTGATAAAAATTTGGCGCTGGCCCGCGCAAAGGGAAACTTTGAAAAGACCATGTTTATTTCGGAGAACGGCCTAGCCGACATTGATTGGTGGCTAAACCACTTTGACCATTCCCCCAATCCCATTAGAATGGGAGAGCCTGACACTACCGTTACCACTGACGCGTCTCTCCAAGGGTGGGGAGCACATCAAAATGATGTAGCAACGGGAGGAAGATGGCTAGAATCGGAACTCCCCGATCATATTAACGTTCTAGAACTAAGGGCCATTTACTTGGGATTAACCAGTCTAGTAAAAATACCCAAAAATAATGTACGTATCCTCACGGATAACACCACAGCTATGGCTTATGTCAGAAATATGGGAGGTACAAAATCGATTAAATGTAATGCAATGGCACTTCTCATTTGGAACTGGGCTCAAACCTTTGATGTCTGGTTAACTGTTAATCACATTCCAGGCACACAAAATTGTCTAGCTGACAAGATGAGTCGCCAGTTCCATGATCACTTAGAGTGGTCACTTAATCCATCCATTTTCAAACACATTTGTCACACATGGGGTTCACCTCAGATCGATTTGTTCGCTTCGCGTAATAACTTTAAAATTCCAAAATATGTTTCGTGGCACCCGGAACCCAATGCTTGGCACATTGATGCCTTCTCCCTAAAGTGGCGACATCATTTCTTTTACATTTTCCCCCCCTTTACTATCATTAGCAAAGTCGCCAGAAAGATTCAAATGGAGGGGACACACGCCATACTCATCGTCCCCGAGTGGCACACGCAACCGTGGCTACCGACGTTACTAGCCACAGCCAAAAGCAGCCTTCGCTTCCCAAGATTCCGAGGAAACCTCAAACATCAGGGACCACTAGAACGCCACGGAAACGTGTCGACAACTCCGTTAGTGGCATTCCTTTTTTAAATAAATATTTAGAACAGTTTGGCTTAGACAAAATTACACAACAGCGTTTGGTTGATGATGCGTGGAGAAAAGGAACGGTGAAAATGTATACTACGTATTTAAAGAAATGGGGTATTTATTGCCTGCTTAAGAAAGTCAAGCCAATGACTCCCACAGTATCCCAGGTAGGACTCTTCCTACGTTACCTAGAGGACGAAGGCCTAGGATATGGCGCTATTAACGCTGCCAGATGTGCTCTGTCGATAATCCTACCGCGGGTTAATGGACAAACAATGGGTAAACACCATGTTATTTGTTGGATCATACGATCAATTTATCAGAGGAATCCGCCTAAACCCAAATATAATAGGTTTTGGGATGTTTCTCTAGTGTTCAACCTCTTCAAGAAATGGCCAGAAAATAAGTTTCTGGACGTTAAACTTTTAGGTTTCAAAGTCGCAGTTTTGCTTCTCCTGGTCACTGGACACAGAGGCCAAACTATAGTTGCCCTGTCGCTGAATGGTCTAGAAATTGACAGTAAAGAGGCCACGTTTGATTTATCAACTTTATTAAAATCAAACCGATTAGGTGACCCCCTTTCTACGATAGGGGTGTCCAGTTTCACTCAGGATCGCAAGTTATGTGTCGTATCTGCGATACAAAATTATATATCCAAGACAAGATTAATAAGAAACTCAAGACAGCTTTTGGTCAGCTTTATTAAGCCACACAAGGCCATTTCCAGGGATACCCTCGCCCGATGGACAATGAATGTGTTAAAACTGGCGGGAGTAAATACAGACAGGTACTCATCGCACTCTACACGTGGTGCAATGGTGTCCAAAGCAAGATTGCTAGGCATCTCCGTTAAACGGATCCTAGCTCACGCGGGATGGAAAACCGCTACTTCGTTTGCTAGACATTACCACAAACGACTAGAGAAGCCTCAGCCGATAGCGCACAGGCTACTCACCAACTGAAAGAGAGAGGTAAGAAAAACATTGGTTTTTCCTCTTTTTTGCCATACAAATCGCTTTTCCATTGTTGCATACATAAGACATAATCACTAAAGAATAATAACAAAACAAGAATATCAGGATAAAAATTATTTTACGTAAAGGTCTCCCTAGCCTACGGCTAGCCAGAGGCGGCATACCGAGGTAAAATAGATTAGTTAGACGAATCTTACCTGGGTATAGATGATGGATAACTATTGTTTTACCGAGGTAGAAGCCTCGGTTAGACGTGGGCGAGGGCCCACCCACCACGCCCTGCCACGTCTAGTCAATCACTCCATTTAGCATGAGGTCACTTGACCTTAGGTTGTTTTTTTTAGAATCATTTTTATCCTGAATTAGTAGGTAAGATTGCTGGACCGGACGGATGTGGCTTCCTTCTCCCTGCCTAGTCTAACGAGGTCTTCTCCTCGGTTTAAAACAATAGTTATCCATCATCTATACCCAGGTAAGATTCGTCTAACTAATCTATATATATAGTAGTCTGCACTGACCTCTCAGGCAAGTAACCACATAGACAGGTAGGCGTGGGTAGTACGGTGATATCAGGGAGCCTAGGTGGTGTAATGGTTAGCACACTGGCCCGGAATGCAAAAAGATGTGGGTTCGAGTCCTGCTCTAGGCACAATATTTCCCATTTTCATCACCCCCACGACATATATATATATATATGTATAGTTATATATATATATATATATATATATATATATAGATGTTACCTCGGTACTACGCCTCTGGCTGGGGAGAAGGAAGCACATCCAATACAGCAATTAGCATAATTTACTCATAACCGGAGGATGTTGTGGATAAAGCTCCAGCGTTTTTTTTGTTTACATAAAACAATGGAAATTCGAGTAAGTACGTTGTTTTTTAGGGTTATTATGATGTATAAAGCAATGCTCCATGTTATTAACATGAAAGGAAAACTTTTAAAGTAGTTTTATTATGTTTTTTTGTGTTATTAGATGCCAAACGGAGAGGTGGCTGGCTGGAGCCAGCCATCGTGATTTTTGCTGCCCGTTGCCGAACGGAGAGGTGACTGGCTGGAGCCAGTCATCGCTTGGGTAATCCTGGGTTTCTTTTATGGATTCGCCATTGGATTTTATCCTGGGTCTCTTTTATGGATTCCCCATATTTATGCGTACCTCCGAGTTTCGTAGCATTTTCTCCATATTACTGGCGCAGTAGCCGTGGGTGGGAGAAGTGTATGGAACAGAGAGTGTGGGAGGGAATGATACACTGGTCCCCACCCCTCATTTGGTTCCAGTTTGGTTTGTCCGGCTGAAGACCTTACGACATGAATTTAGCTTACGAATGCCTGTATTAAAGCCGATGTAAATACAGATTTAGTACCTATATGTTGCTTTGCACATATTCCCACGAGTTCTGACAACAAATTTGCTTTGGTGTTTTGCAGATGAGCGAGATGGCCGCGAAGCGGAGTAAGACCGCTGCATCGCACATGCTCAGTGAGGATGACGCAACACCCGGAATGGGGTCAACTCACTCACGCGAACAGTCACTTGACCCGGGTCCGTCTGATTTAGACAACAGGGTTACCCGACTAGTCCAGCAGCGCCTGGACGAGATGTTGCCGAAACAACAGCGACATAAAAAAGCCATATCGGAGGAATCCAAGTGGGAGAACTGGTCAAACCGGATACGTCCACGGACGACTCAGACGAGGTGGACTTTTCCTCTTGAAAGACGAAACATAAAAGGAAAGCAGAATCGTCTGATGGAGACGAATACTACAAAGCTTGTGCCAAAGCCACTGTAGTCAAACAGACAAAAAAGAGCAAGTCTAAGGAAGAAAAAAAAGAAATGCAAGTCTTCTTCTTCAGACTCATCGGCGGATTCAACATCGACTGATTCAGTGTCTGACACCGAGCGAGTTGGTGTGTTTTGTGTGTGTATGGTGCTCTCATGCGGTAATGTCCATAGTACTAGGCACAGACCACAGTCCACAAGGTTGCCTGGTTCTGAGGCATGTTGTTCCCCCATAGTCGGTATAGTTTGTCCGTGACATAAGTCATGGTCACAGTGGTAATAAGGACAGTATAAGGGCCCCATGAGTTAGAAGTAGTGCAGTGCACTATAAAGTCGTCAGGAATATGCACTGTCATAGGTCGCTACTCATCCTGATATGACCTTAGATGTTGCTAGGACGTGAAACAACAACAAACAAACAAACAAACCTTTCAAAGCAGCGTAGTAACTCCACATAATTTTGTTTGTTCGGATTTTACGTCCTAGCAACATCTAGTATACAACTATGGCCACTTTATTGTGCTTCCCCCACTGGGAGATTAAGGCAGCTCGCACCATGACCCAATATCCCACTCAGTAACATTATCCTGATCTGCGATCTGCCACCATCAATTCAATTCTTTATTTCAGGTCCATAGTAGGTAGATATAAAAATTAATGTGAATAGGATATAATTAATAGTATGAATACTACCATACCAATATCAAAATGTTGGTCTACATACAATAGTTTGTACCAATGCCTCCATATGGCAGACGTAAATCTGAGATCACTCTCTTCTATTTTTACAAGTCCCTGTATTATAACATTTTCTGACTTGTCAAGTCTAGTAATAAATTTGAATATTAGATTCCTGATAACAGCCTGGAAGGCTGGCACATCAATATTGGCAAACAGCTGACTAGCACTGTGATACCTAGGTAGCCAGAGTAATAACCTCATAATGTCATTATATGCTACATTCAGTTTTCTAATGCTATACATTCTATAGTTGTCCATTCCACGTAATTTTTTATATATTTTTGTTGTTGTATGTAGGCATCTATGAATTACACAGACAGGATGCAAGGTATCCAGGGTGGCTGTAGTTCGTGCAATGTAAGCATGTGCACACAGTTTCTTTAAACACCAGTCTGAATTCATCCAAACCAAACGCTAGTCTGTATTGTTGAACCACTCATTGCTTGCCATGTCAGTATGTTATTATCTTAATTCAGAGCATAAGTGGAGGTCATTTCAAGCGTCTATTTACTGGAATTTGGACTTTTAGGCTACTTTTGGGATCTGCCTGGCAAAAAAAAAGTCTGCTTCAAAACGACCCCGGCAAAGTCACTTATTAATTAGATCTACTCGGTAGGCCTACGAATCACTCAAATATACATATAATTTAACAGCGTTACATAGGCGTATTTTTCTCTCGGATGTTATTTTCTTGTTTGTCATTCATTTCCCCCCCTCCCCTCCTCCCCCCGCTTTAAATCCCATATTCCTGAGAAAGGGAGAGGCCGAGAAGACCCTCCCCATACCAAAGATATTCTGGAAATCCATATTAACCCCCCCCCCCCTCCATATGTGTGTGAGGCCCCACATACACTTGCTAGCCGGACCGCACTCTGTCCATGTGTACCTCTCTCTATCTCCTCTCTGCCGGCCTTGCTCCTCCTTGATATGTCTGAAAAGAGTTCCGGGAGGGGGGGAGGGGGGGACCCGCCGGCATTTCACTTTCTACTCTTACCCTGTCTATGTCTATGGCTCGCTGGTTAATTGGTCCCCATAGAGCAAATAGACACGGTCCTTTGACTCAACTCTCCTCATTTCTCTTTCCTATACTCTACCCTTTTTTTTCTTTCTCCCAGGCATACTCCTCCCTCTGACCGGGGGCAGTTTTGTGCTTGGGTGGGGCCCTGTACCTTTACGTTTTCTCTTGCTTTGTTCTCGTTGCTGGAACCACCGCTGCACCCATCTTTACCCACCCTTCCTCGAAACCCTTGCTGCTGTCGACTGGATACAAGTGCCAACTACCGCTCAACTACCGCCAGAACGAAGAGATTCGGGGCCACCTCAACGCTTCGGCGTTACAACGTTGTAAAGATGTCCCCAGCTTCTACAACACTCCCTCCTGAAGTTAAGTCTTCAACCAAAGATTGGGCCGATTTATTGGAGCCTCTCTATTAATGTTGCAGTTCTGCAACCAGTAACCGTCGTAAGGTTACAAACCACCCCCAAAGTCAAAAGTGTGTGAGGATGAGCCAATCACATTCCAGGAATTCCTCCCTGATATCTAAAAACAGTGCCACGGCTCAGGTACCGATGAGGATCGAACTGTAAAGCAGACGTGATAACCATTACACCACGGAACCATACTTATGTAATTGATGTTTAAAATCGCTGATAGCGATACTGATTGTTTAACAAAATATGCATAAGAAATTGTTAGGTACCAGTAATGATTGAACTCGTGATCTTCAAAGTGTAAAGCAGACGTGATAACCACTACATCACAGAACCCTACTTATGTGTTTGATGTTTGACCTGACTGATAATGACACTTATTGATCGTGTAAATTCATTAAATTAAAATAAATGCTCAAGAAACACATCTAGCTAGGTACCGGCGAGGATCGAACTCGCAACCTACTGCGTGTGAAGCCGACGTGATAACCACTAAAATACGGAACGAAACATATCTATTGGTTGTTCAGTTGAAATGGCTGATGGCAATACTTATTGATCGCATAAAGTGGATTTTGAGTTAAACATAAAGTGAAAATACTGGTGTAAAACAAGAAGTTATATTTGGAAGAATTATTTCAAAGATGCTGTTATATTTTCCAACAGGTTAAACTGATTGACAGTGTTAAGTTTGAGCCCAGTCTGAGTGTAGGCCTACGAGCTGCATCAATTGGTAGTTCATTAATAACTCACTCTTCAACAATGCACCTTTATTTCAGTAAGCAAATATAAATGTGCATATACATTGCAATCACTGTAGGTCTAAGCATCATTTATACTTGCTGGTGGTGCGGGATGTTATTGCCATACGCTGATAGTGCTGCGTGAGTACAGTATAGTATTGGCCAATGGACTATCATGAACTGATAACAAACTTACCTTAAACACACAAAAATCAGAATGTGATATTTGGAACAAAATCTAGAAAATCACACCCACAAAATATAGAGCTATGTATAGGCAATGCAGTGCTAAGAGAAGTGAACTCATACAAATACTTAGGAACCACACTTGACTCTACACTGAATGCAAACCAACAACTATCGAGGCTGAACCAAATTCTAGGTATGAGAATGGCAACGTTTAGAAAAATAAGTTGTCTGAGAACACAGCGCTCAAACTGTATAAGGCAACTATACTGCCAATAATAGATTATTATTATTATTTTATTTATTATCCTCTTCTTTGATGCAGGCTTGTGGTAGCCTATACAAAGCTCGTAGCTCTCAGCTCTAATGGTATGCAGCCTCAAAATCGTACAGGAATGTTTCTCTGGCCCAGGCCCTGTCCATCGCATTCTTGAATTGATTCATTGTAGCTGCTTCCACCGCTTCTTCCGGTAGCTCATTCCACATGTTTATCACTCGCTGTGAAAAGAAGGCCCCTCTGAGTGAGATGTTGTACCTTGGCTTGAAAAGCTTCTTGGAGTGACCTCTGGTATTGCTTCCCTGTATGCGTCTGAATAGCAAGGCCTCATCCACATTATACTCAGCATTCAGGAACTTCCATGTGTTGATCATGTCCCCACGAAATCTTCTGTATGTGAGGCTTGGTAACTTGAGTCTCCTGAGTCTGTCTGGATAACTAAGGTCCTTCAGATGTGGCACTAGCTTAGTTAACCTTCTCTGAACAGCTTCAATGGATTTAATATCCTTCTTCAACGTTGGGTGCCATATAGTGACTCCATACTCTAGTATTGGCCGTACTTGGCTCTTGTACAAAGTGATCAGCATCTTTTCGTCCAAGTTTTTGAAGGTTCTGCGAATCATTCCCACAATCTTATTAGCTTTAGATATGGTTTGTTGTATGTGCTGGGAGAAACTTAGCCTATTGTCTACAAATACTCCTAAATCTTTCTCTACCTCACTCTCTTCGAGATTTAGTGGCTGGCCAGTAGAATTTTCATGCATAATATATGTATACTCTGGGTGGTGTCTCTCTATTCACATGACCTGGCATTTATTCGGATGGAACTTCATCTGCCACTGCTTGGCCCAATTCTCCATTTCCAGCAGGTCCTTTTGGAGATCAGCAGTCTTCCGTGGAATTCACAGTTCTGTAGATCTTTGTGTCATCTGCAAATAATTTTATCCCACATGATACAATCTCTGGCAGGTCATTGATGAAAATGACGAACCCTTGAGGTATCCCACTGAGAACCTCTTTGAAGGAAGATTTACTGCCATTTACTACGACTTGCTGTTTCCTTCCAGTCAAAAGACTTTGGATCCATCTCAGAGTATTTCCTTTGATGCCACAGTTTTGTAACTTGGTAGCTAGCCTCTGGTGGGGGGACAGTATCAAATGCCTTCATGATTCCCCCCTATCCATTGCGTCGGTCCATATTTCCAAAGTTTCTAGTAGCTGTGTAACTGTTGATTTCTTTGGTAGAAACCCATGTTGGTGGTCCGACATCAATTTGTTCTCTCTGATGATACTTTCCATTACTTTGCATACTATAGATGTGAGGCTTACTGGCCTATAATTTGCTGGAGAATGCCGGTTTCCTTTTTTGAAAATTGGGATAACATTTGCTATTTTCCATTCGTTGGGTAGGCAACCAGATTCAAATGACTTATTGAAAATTATAGCAAGTGTTTTGCAAGCACCACCCTCAATTCCTTCAGCACTTTTGGATGTACTCCGTCAGGTCCAGGTGATTTGCCTGTTTTGAGTTTGTCCAGCTTTTTTTAAACAATGTCTGGTGTGAATAGCACCTCAGGGAAGTCCTTCAACAATTTGCATTTCTGTACCAGGGTTACTGTGTTAACATCCTCTCTAGTGAAAACTCCTGAGAAAAAATTATTTAATACCTCTGCTTTATCAATATCCTTTGAAGCTAGGCTCCCATCTGGTTGTTCCAATTCACCTATTCCACTCTTGGTTTTCATCTTAAGAGTTTATATATGCCCAAAATGATTTTGGATTATCCTTGGCTTCTTGGGCAATGAGTTTCTCAAAGTTTCTTATAGCCTTACGTGACTTCCATCGTACCTGGTTTCTGAGTTTGGCATATATTTTGTGTTCATCAGAGCTTCTTGTGGCAGAGTATTTCCTCCAAGCTCGTTGTTTGAGTATGACTTTGGTAGACACTTCTTTGTTCATCCACAGTGGCCTGGTTCTTGCATCCGGATGGATTGTCTTTGTCGGTATGTGTTTCCGCACTGCTTCTTCCAGCTTTTGTGATAACTCACCCCAGCATTCATATATACTATTATCTTGGAAATGGCTGTTCCAATCGATAATTTCCACACGAGTAGAATGTTTTTAAGTATGACTTCTCAGTTTCTTCTGTATGGCACTGATAGGTGAAAGGTAATGTGAGGTGATCACTCTTACCCTAACGCTAGGAGAGTTTTTTGTTTTACTTTGAAAACTTGATGCTTTTCATCAGTGTGCACTCACGGCAACTTTGTAGTGCTGCCATAGTGGGAAGTTACTCAACTGACAGCATGACCCAATATCCAACTCAAGCCACATTATTTTGGCAGAGTTAACCAGTCCGTGCCCTATCGTATTAATGCTGAGCGCCAGACTAGGAAGCAACAAATAGCTATTTTATAAATCATTGGTTTGACTCGACCGGGAACCAAACTCCCGCACACGAGGCCCGCAATCTACCGATTCAGGCACCGCATCCTATTATATGGTCTACGCAGGAAGCTGCAAACACAATTACCATTCTGCCACCTCATCCAGTGTATCACAAAAAAACTAGAATACAAATGAACAAACAACAAACACAGAACTTGGGTGTGGGTTTTTCATATATATTTTTTTTACTGTTTTAATTATTGACCTCAAATCACTTACATTTTTTTTCTTCCTTACTTATCACATTTTTTTTAATCTAACATTTTCTCCTCTTTTTTTTTGAATATTTTTTTCTCTTTTTTTTTTAAAGCATCATAACCAGAGGTAAAAGGGTGTGGTGAATAAGTAGTGCCACCGCTCTGCAGGTTACCCCTGCGCCCATTAAATACCTCCCACAATACACTGCGCCTGTGGCACCCCACTTCACAACACCCCTCCACACTCTGGCCACACCTGGAAAGGAAGTAACTCAAGTACACAAGGTCAAAACATTTAAAAAATGACAAAATCTCGGAAGGTAATCAGCCTTCTGGAATAAAACAACAAAACGAAACCGTAATATCTATTAGCTTCCTGAAGCAGTGTCGACAACAGTGAGAAAACTGTTTGCCCGCCTGCCCCAGCACAGGACGCCTCGTCCTCCCTGCACAGGACGCTGGAAAGAAGCAGTTAGTTACTGGAGGGGGGAGACTTCACTGAGAACCCGCAATCTGAAAAGTAACCAATGGACACAATAAACATGTTTATTCAGACAATTCAAACGTCACCAATGTATCTACGAGTGTAGGATTTTCTTTTGATTTAATTTTTTTTTAAACGCTCAGTGAAGCCAAAAATGGGTTTGAATTTTGAGGATTTTTTATTCTAAAGCTAGCTGAACAAAGAACAAAGACGTTCGCTAAGCTGCACACCGGGTCACCCAAATTTTGTGGACATGATTGATTACGAGCAGCAAAGACAACACGACTTGCCGGTACACCGGCGCTACTGCGGCCACACGTCCCGAAGACCACTCTCACATGTGTGCAGTCAACCGGTCCCACTTCGAGATGGTGGTGAACGCAGCCAATTTCATGAATTCAGCCAAGTTATTGGGCAGACAGCATGAGTGTACGCAGCATGCGTGTCTGTACACTGGCACTGCATACCCAGTGTACGCTTGTACCCAAACACTGTTTACCCAGTGTGTACACTTGTACCCAAACACGGCATACCCAGTGTGTACACTTGTACCCAAACACGGCGTACCCAGTGTGTACACTTGTACCCAAACACTGCATACCCACTGTGTACCCAAACACTGCATACAGTGTGTACACTTGTACCCAAACACTGCGTACCCAGTGTGTACGCTTGTACCCAAACACTGCATACCCAGTGTGTACACTTGTACCCAAACACTGCGTACACAGTGCATGTATGCCTGTACCCAAACACTACGTACTCAGTGCGTGTATGCCTGTACACAAACACTACGTACCCACATAAACACTCGCCAGTGCCTACTCCGCACAGTCAGCATTACTGACTTGGCGACTCAAGCAAATAGCCACTTAGTGTGTGCCTCTTGACAAAGTGGCCCACTACGCGTAAAAACACTTCACGGTAAATAAGAGCTTCTGGTGGAGTTTCAGCAATAGCCGTACACACTACCAGGCGTAGTGAACCGTGACCAGAGGCTCGCAACACATTAAATAGGACAACTGCACTTCAACTCACACACTTAACATTCTCACCAGAGGCCATGGTGAACTTTCTCTTTTAAAAGATTTGTCCCCTCTTTTTTTGCACCATAATGTTGATGACCTCCTGGCAAACATAATGACAAGGTCAAAAATTACACATCTGTTAAATACACACTATGTATGCACTACGTAGAACGGGTAAATACAGTACAGTGTTCGTTCCCCCTGTAAGTAACCCAAGTGATCATAACCGTTGAAAACCATTTCTCAACTTTTGAGATATGAAAATTAAATAACTAGTTAATTAATCGGAAATTTGAATTAAAAATTAACTAAAAAAAGAAATGACCGCAGATGGAAAGAGACCTCAATGAATGAAACCAATGTGACCGACTGTCAAAATGCATAAACAGCGGCAAACCAAATGAAAATGAATTCCATTACACTTCGCCGTTGTGTGAAGGATGATGGAAATGGAGCAAAGGAAGCTTTAAATATGCGAGTAACCGTTTGTGCCAGTTCCGAAGGACCGGAACAACATTACAGCTTGGGCGATGAGGGGTGCGTGGAGTGAACTTCATCCTGCCAGACGCGAAGCCGGCCACCATTCAGTATGGGGAGTACCACGAACTCCGCCGTGACCTAAAAATGACAAGTGTGAGAACTTACAGAGGAAGCACTGCAGGCAAGTTACAGAGGAAGCCCTACAGGAAAATTACAAAGTAAACACTACAGGTAAATTACAGAGTAAGTACTATAGACAAAGTACCTAGTATAACAGCCAAATTACTGAATATTCCCCAAACATTGTTTGTAACGGTCGTGCTAGCCATGTTAAAAATATTCCCGGCTTTTTGTGGTATTTATGTAATAGCTGTAGAAAATACACAAAATTTGTTAAATGGTGATCTTTTATCCCTGGTATCTGAGCATGCAGTTAAGCAGCCGGCAGACTTATTGCAAGTACTAAATGCTGCGCGTACCTGAACCTGCCTCCTCTGCGTGGTTGGTAGCCACCACCGTAGCTGCTGTGAGACCGCGGTCTCCTGAAACGACCTCGTGGGGGGCGGTTGGTCGATGAAATTCCAGGCCGATTTGTTCGTTTCGCATTAACCTAAAATGTTAACGCAAGAATGCCATTAACACAATTCAGACCACTGCGTTGACTTAGATCACAGAGCAACCAAACACTCCTTCAGGTTCATTTCAATATTAAATTTACAATTATCCAAGTACAATACTGAGCCCAGTCTAATTAAATGTAATATGGTATATCACAAGAGGGAGGTAGGGAGAACAAAAATATAGTGATATGAACAAATAATGTAGTGGAAAATCATTAGTGGAGTTAAGTGTACGCTAACATCCAAGCCTGTCAATTGTAAATAATGTAAGGCCCATCTCCAGGCACCAAATAGATTAAAAGATTTCAAGTTTCAGGGCTCCCTCAGTATTCAGGAAAGGAGTGGCGGGAATCGGCAGAGCTGGTAGGAAAGGGATTGCGGGAATCGGTAGAGCTGGTAGGAAAGGGATGGCGGGAATCGGTAGAGCTGGTATGAAAGGGATTGCGGGAATCAGTAGAGCTGGTAGGAAAGGGATAGTGGGAATCTGTAGAGCTGGTAGGAAAGGGATAGCGGGAATCTGTAGAGCTGGTGGGAAAGGAATGGCGGGAATCTGTAGAGCTGGTGGGAACTTATAGGCACTATGTGTAAGTTGCTGCCAATGGATGGCGGGCTTACTGAATAAGTCAACTTACACTGCCAACAAATGGTGGACCCGCCATTGCTTATGATATGTAGCGAGACCCCTGCGTTCTATGAACTGTTTCAAATAAGTTAATTTTGAAATCCACTATCACAGATAGAGCACTACGTGACAATACCACAAACGAAGGCACAACACAGTACAGTAGCGCAAGGGTGTGTAGACTAAGCGCTTCTAAAGTTGCCCACCTTAATTTGTCTGCCCCTGAATAGCGAATCGTCGAGCGCTGTAGCTGTGACAACTGAGTCTTTGTCCACAAATTCTATGTAGGCGAATCTGGTGAAAACAACAGTTGACATTACTGGAAAATTGCTGACAGTTTACACATATCTCATATGGTACAGTTCCGTGTGTTAGGGCTTTATGTTCTAGCAACTTCCAAGGTAATATCAGGACGCGTACTGACTTGTGACAATACACAAACTCAGTTGATTTATAGTACTGCCTCAGTTGAAGACCATGCTGCGACCACCTCAACATCCCACATTATCCCGACCAGTCATAGTTCTATCTTATTAACGCCAAGCTATGAAACAAGTGTCTATTTAGTAAGTCATTGGCTTGACCCAGTCTAGGTTCAAAGTTCAAACCCACACCATCTGGTACAGGAAGCGAATCAGTGCTCTTACAAACGGCTTTCAGTTTCTGTAACATTTCATTTTTTAGATGATCATTACAATCGAGTTTATTTTAGTTTTAAGTAACTTATTTTAAAGTGTCAACTTAAAGGCCCTGTCACACATCACCGGATTGGGGGAAACCGAAAGAAACCGAACAAAGTCCATTGATATCCGGCAAAGTCCAGTTTGTGTCTGTACAAGTTTTGAACATGCACAAAACTTTGAACGGATGCCACTGGATTGACATCTACGGTTCTTGTCCGGTCGGCATCCTTTCATTCAGCGGCCTTTGACCTGATATCGCAACATTTTAATACATTTTGATACTTGTCACGCCCAAACACCACCAGACTAGACAATTCTGTCCGTTGCTCAATCCGGCATAGTGTGACAGGCACTTTAGGGATATTCAATGTGAAGACGCGCAAAATTAAATTAGTTCATAATATCGAACCTACCTTTGATAACTAACCCACTAAACTTCCATCTTAATTTAGTAATATGCATTGCTACATATATATTGATAGACAATGTAATGTACATGGCATGAAAAAAATGTATGTTCTGATTAATAAACGGTTTCACAAAAAAACCATTGCAACACATGGGTATAAATCATGCTAGACTAGCCCGGTACTTACCCTTTCGGATGTCCTGTGAACTTGTCACACAAGATGGTTACGCGATTGATGGAGCCACACCCATGGAAATGCGCCTCCAGCTCTTCCGCTGTCGAACCATAGTCCACCTGTAAGACACCCTCTTCACATTGGTCACAGGTAAACGCTGCTTCATTGACACTGATCACCCTTCAGTTAGTTAGTCGCCTAGCAACCAGCCACACCGACTGAACCAGATTCCACAGCACGGATTTAACCGGCTTTGAGCACCTCACTGGGCCGGTGAGGGGAGGTGGTTAGCCAACCATGTGAATTTCCGCATTTACTTGAATAATAATCACCAGCAATATACAATACAGCCGGTGTCCTCAGTATGCTCTGCGTTTGGTTATTGGGAACTTCCACATTATAAAATACTCTATTAATGTGAGTAATCCACAGGGATAACCTTTTAATTATTGAATGCGTTTTTTTTTTTTTAAACCATACTTAATTATGACACAAGCTTAACACACCTCCTTAGCACAATACACCCATTCCCTAATCAAACACTGTCATAGGAATCGCTAGTTCTTACACAATGTCAAGAAAAGGACTGTACATACATTACCAACATAAACGGACCTAGCATCTGCATCTATTTTCTCTTCAACTGACAGGTTTAGACTGGCTGCAAAAACAAGGGTTATGTTTTACACACAGGGTTATGTTTTACACACAGGAATCCATCGTGACACAAATAATCTAAACCCAGAACACTGTGCCATAATGTAGCTGACCACAAAACACCATAACCCAGCTGTCAGGGCGAGATCCCATAAACTATTATTGCAAGAATGCAATTATCTAGCATCAAATTAATAGAAACAAACAAAACCTGCTAAAATTGATTTCCCCCCCCCCCTGTCGTTTTAATCCATTATTATATTTTCACCCATTATTTAAAGTTGCATGGTACGATGGCATTTTGAGATAAATATATCAAAATTGATCATTATAACCTAGTAATCATTAGTCCGGAGTAACTTTGATGAAAAATGGCTAGTTTTGAAGCAATTTGAGCTGAAAGAACCCAAAATACTTTCGACAAGCTTTCCAAAAGTTCTCGAGCTATGACGCGTATTGACATCTTGCGATGACCGCGTTACATATATGGTAGTTGGAATGAGAGTATGGGTAATTAGGCCATGAGATTGACCTAATTGATTAATGAGTGTTCCCGTCTCAAATTTGGTGCCCGAGGGAATGAGGTAATAAATTCACTGATCATTCTTTATAGGCTGTTCCCAATCCTTAGGTAATGCACTAGTATCTAAGTTGGATATATAGAACCAAATTTATATAAGTGCTTAGGTTTTGAAAAACATACGTTCCATCGGACCATGCAACTTTAATTTCCAGTAGTAGGATGCTAAGATTACTTTTGCATGCACATTGCGGTAACTTACTTGTGCTGGATGAGCTCATGTTCATTTGCTTTTCAACTTCACTTTGCATTTCCTTCAGCTTTTCGGCTTCTTCCTCCATTTCTTTGACTCGGGCCTTGATAGCCTCAAACTCCTAAAACAAAACAATGGTTTCATGCTGACAATACTATTGAAGAATCGAATTTTGTGTTTGATCCAACACATTTAAATCACGATAATGGTGCACTAGTCAAAAACATTGCAATGTGCCTTACAATGATCAAATAAATATACCAACCTTTTTGTGTACACATCAAAATTAATGTTTGAAGATATGAAAACATCAAACATTAATTCATACTGTACATAAAAAAAATCTTAAAAATAGATAACGATCAACCGAATATTAAATCTATAATTTTGTTCAGTATTCAACAAATAGCGGAGTGTATTTCCCGTGATCTAAAAACACAATATCAATTTTCGGATATCATGTTGAAATGGAAATGATTTCGGGTTATGGCTTTTGGGCGGTTTACTACAGATACTGAGATAGGGACGTGGAAATCTGCGGCGTTGGCAGCAAAGCAAATGAGTCTGGCCATTGAGTTTGCCGATACACGTAGGGAAAAACTTCGATTTTTATTCAAAATGAATAGAAATACATAACAGTTTGGCATAAACATGCATGCACACATGCAATATAATGAGCTGATGACAAAACTACCCATAGTTAAACATTTTGAGCTAAGAAACATACAATTCCACATCAAACAATCAGTCACTTTAAGGCTGATATCCACATCACCATTATTAATTCTTGTTCTAAATATTAAAATGCCAAATGTGTCAACAGACACTTGTTTGAGAGAAATATATAGCCAATATTTGATTAACGATACTCACTTTCTAGTTCTACATGTCATTAACCATAGAATATAAATAAAAACATGAATAAAATAAGTAAAACTGACTCTGGCTCTAACTAGTCTGAGTGCCCAGATTTGTCTAAATCTAAATGAACATGGCATAACATGTGCTGATTGTATTGATGTAAATGCACTGCTGGATAAAAGAACAGTTCTTTTTATTAGTTACTTTCAAGCTATTTCTATTGATGTATGTTCAATTGAGATAAAATACATTCTAAAAATGTTGACATATCTACAAACACAGAGGCCACAACTTTCCTGAGATGTTAAGTTCAAATCCAACAACTTTCTTGATATTTACTAGATAAAAGATTCACCCGGTACTTGTAGTACACGGGTGAACGACAACGTAGTGTAAATACGGGCGAAAATAGCTTTAGTATGGAACAGGAAGTAGAATGCCTGGCACCAGTGTCAAATGGTTACTTATATCAACACAGAATTGGTGAAATGGGAGAGAATGCAAAAAGACAAGATGGCGGCCAGAGAACGCCGTCGATTTCACTTTTAAATTGCATTAAAGTATATGTTTTATTATATTTTCCAACTCAAAAGTAGGGGGTAAATATGAAGACGTACATAAAGAATATATTGTGCTCCTTAAATTAGGAATTTACCAGCTCAGTTACTTAACCCAGCAAGTCGAAATTCTTTGCCAGCTTTTCTAATGGGTTGGTTTTCACCCCTGTACTGTAAGTATGAGTGAATCTTTTATCTAGATATTTACATTAGAAAAATGATGACTACCATGCTTAAACTGTAAGAGTTAAGTTTCATTCAAGCTATTTGCATTGGTACATGTACCCTGGAGATAGAATACATTTCACACACAGTGAGTTACATTAGGTATGTTGACATCCCCGAGATGCGTCGCTGCCGTGTTGTCCCCGATCGCTGTGATCGGGAGTGCGCGAACGGGTCTCGACATGTCTACCAAAATCGCTTCTCATTGGCTAACGGATGGGGGTACCGGGGAATCACAATCACCTCATATAAAGGAAAGCTCTCTGAACGTCATCGTTTTTGAATTTTGCATTTCTGTTGATTCATTCGTTCGTGACCTCATTTCAAACATTTGCACTCATTTTCGGATGCTCAAATCAGTTCAAAATCACTTTGGGGATAAATAAAAAATATGTACCCCAAATTATTAATGTCTTTTCTCACATATTATTATCACGACCCTATACGTCGAAAGTGGTTAATTTTGAACCGGAAAGTGTCATGGTTTGCGCGACTTTGGCGCGGGGCGCATCGCGAGGAGGACTTCTGACACTATAGTGACAGGCTCACCTCTGCCATGCACTCATATTCAGATGCTCAAAGTCGGATTTCATACATATTGGTATACGCTGCTAGTGCTGCGGTGTTTGCCCCACATATTGGTATACGCTGACCCTGCTGCGGTGGTTGAAGGCATTAGTAGTATACGCTGCTAGTGCTGCGGCGTTTGCACCACATATTAGTATACGCTGATGGTGCTGCAGCGTGAAATAACGTATTGGTTGGTTGGTTGTTGCAGTTTTACATCCTGGCAAAATCTAAGGTCATATCAGGAAGGGTGCAACATATTAGTATACACTTATAGCTACAGGAAAAATCCCCGAAATCGCAGAGAGATCTTTCATCCCTGATTAATTAGTTAATTACTTAATAATACAAAATCAGGCTTTGATGCAGCCTAAAAATGGACCATTTCTTGTTTATAATCTATTACCAAAATCTTGTAAATATCATGAAATTTAAGGAAGTTATGGCATATTTTGTGGTTGAGCTACTCATCGAGATTAATTAATTACTTAATAAAATAATTAGTTAATTAAATAATTAATAATACAAACTCAGGCTTTGATGCAGCCTTAAAAAGGACCTTTTCTTCTCTTTAATCTATTACAAAAACCATGTACATATCATGAAAACTACTGAAGTTAAGCACTTTTTCATTCAGTTTGCATTGTTTAGGGTCACACCCCATTCCCTTTGACTTTGTTTCAGTCTAATTACAGGACAAAAAAACATGCGATTTTAAATATTAAAAAAATCATAACTTTCTTAATACTAGACCAATATGCATGATCTTTGTGTTATTTAAAAGCATTTGTTTGGCTCTTTACAATGGTATGAGTATCATTTCTATATGGGTCGTTCTCAGAAGTTGTGTACCAATAGTGTGACATCAGTACCACAAAATCAAAACGCTGCCAAAGTCCTATAAACAAGTTTTCTCAACGTGTATGTCCTTTTGCATCTGAATAATTGAAAATAAACATATTCTGGCATTTTTTTTAGGTCAAATGATGCTCACAGCCAATAAATAACAGTATAGCATGGAAACCAATCTGACTCCGAAATCAAATATTTTCCACACAAAACTTGACATTTTTAGGACATTTCACATGCCACTTGCTTTATAAACAGTAGTAATAATAATTTGAAACCTCATTGCTATGGCTTTGTCTTATTTGTGAATATTAAAGAGAAAAGCAAAAAAATATTAGCATGGTAACAGTCAAAGTGGAAACAACAATTTTACACAAATGTTCGGCTCAAATTTCAATGTTATGGGACAATTTCAGGATTTATCTTTTACTATACCATAACTGGGTCCATGCATAGAGTGTCAAATGGTGAAAATAGCTCCTGTACTGTATCTGTACTCAGTGTTTGATACAGAGTTTCATAGTACTTACAAGTGGAAACGAAATGTTACGATGTTAATGACTCCAGAAAAGGTTAACTATTTCATCATTTTTATTTTTTTTAAAGAAATAAATGTCTTCAACTTAATGAAGACATTATATATGACCATTTGAAGTGAAATGAGCTGTTGTTCAGAGGTTTTCATTAAGTTTGTGACACTTTATTTTCAATGCTGTTGACAATGTCACAAATTAGTGATATAATTTTCTATGTATTTAGCTACATCAATCCCAATAAGATACATAATATTAACATTTACTTTTGATCTAAAAATAGTAAAATATCTCCCACATTATTGGGCTAAATGATGAAATCCAAATATTGACACTCCAATAATGGGTTTCTTTGAAATATGCATTTCAAGTAGACTACCTCAAGTTGTACACAGTTTCTGAGAACGACCCATATGGTAAATTAATTTTTTTTTGCAACATACCTAGTTACATCATCACAATCATGATCGCCACCCGCGTTCCCGGCCCAACCGGACCCATGCCTACCTACTAATTTGTAATAACTAATAATACAAACTCAGGCTCCCCCCTCAAACTAATTTGTAATAACTAAATAAGACTGTATGGCTCTGGTCTGGGGAAAGCACCCATATGCCATACAACATATCAGTTAATGAATGACAAAATAATCTATCCTGAGTGATGCCGCCCGCCCCACCCCACGCAGCAACAGCGCTCGGCCGGGAGCAACAGAAAGATGCCCGCAGAGGCTGGCCATCTGATCGCACATTCTCTAGCCTTGGCCCCCGTTATCGCTCAGGTAAACAGGGAGAAAGCAGGAGCTTGGAGGGTTCTCACCGTGTCATCAGCCGCCTCGTCGTCCTCTGCCTCAGCCGCTGGTTCGACGGCGCCGTCAGCCTGCCCCTCCGCCTCGTACTCCTCAGTCTCGGCACCCGTGAATGAGAACTCCGCTTCGCCGTCTCCGTTTTCCGCCATTGTAGGCTCAACCGTGTAAAATTCAAAGCTGCAAATATCCAAGTAGATCACGCACCCCGTGATTGAAATAGCACCGTCAGCGTGTCCCGGGTTGCTTTATTGACATTACACGATCCCGCATGTTATTATAGGGGTTCGGATGTTAAAGAATTAGGATAGATTATTACATATAACAAAGTATTTCGCTCACCTACCGGCTTTTTTTCCCCCCCGGCTGAAATTTCCGCTTCCGGTTGGTGAACGTGGCGCCGTCTGGTGTTAGATGTTAGCGGCACGAAGAGTGGTTCCAATTATTTCTACTAGGGGACTGTTTTCGTAAATAGTCAATTCGACTGGGCCTTTCCATGCGAATATAAAAATATTTCTTTACAAATTCCTATTCGACTGGGACCGGAAGTGGGTTTCTATATGTATGAATCGAATGTGTCTTGTAGCTACATCCACATGGTGATATGGTGTATTTCAACATGGCTGATATGGAAAAGTTGAAAGATTCAGTAGCTTCAGGCAATCAGAGCTATTTTTTTTTATTGCAAATGGTGGTCCCCATAGAGGACAGCTATTTGCAATGGAAAAGAACAGCTCTGATTGGCTGAAACCACACAAACCATTTGACCGGTCCTCTTTGCATTCAAAAATCAAGTTCACTGCACAGGTGGGAGGAGCCTAAATTTTGTGTATGGAAAGGTCCCAGAGGAATAGGCCCTATACGTCCAATGACTAGCTCGATATAGATCTGCAGGTTGTCACAAACTATTTAGCATTATTCGCATTTCAACATGATTTCAAGAAGAAAATGTAGAATAATAAAAACATTTCCAGTTACTAGTCATGCGAACACAATTATATTATTTGGTATATTTTTTATGCAGGCCCTCTACACACAAACATATTAAAAAAAAGATCCAGTGGTTTTTAATGTTGTCAGTTAGGCTTAATTTAATTAAATGACTTTCATTTCGGAATATTGATCCTTATTACAGTAACTGTACCATAACGGCTAAGTATTTTTGTTCTTTGTAGCTCATTAAAGTGTCCTTTTTGTTGTTGAAGCATCCACAATTTTCAAAATGTTTAATCATACTCGTACGAATAGACCCGTTGTTCATTCATGCACGATAGGAGTATGAACCAGTCTGGTTATTCGAATAAAACGTGGTTTAGAGAGTGGGGTTGTTGTTGTAAATTTGTGTGCTTTTTGTTGTATTACACGATGAGAATGCGTGGCCGCCATGAGATTGAAGGTGTGACTATATGGAGGCATTCGACTGGGACCTTTCCATCTGCGAAATTTAGGCTCTGCCCACCTGCGGAGTGAACTAGGTTTTCGAATGCACAGAGGACCAGTCAAATGGCTTCAATGGTTTCAGCCAATCAGAGCTGTTCTCTTCCATTGCAAATGGCTGCCCTATATGAGGGCGGCCATTTGCAATGGAAAATAACCAATCAGAGCTGTTCATTTCCCTTGCAAATCGAAAAGAACAGCTCTGATTGGCTGAAGCTACTGAATCTTTCAACCTTTCCATATCAGCCATCTTGAAATATACCATGTGACCTTGTGGATGGAGCCACAAGACAGATTTGATTCATACATACATATAGAAACCCACTTCCGGTCCCAGTCGACTAGGAATTTGTAAAGAAATATTTAGATATGTGTATAGAAAGGCCCAGTCGAATACGTCCAATGCGAGGCAGTGGCGGTTTCCCAATGAAGCACCAGATGGTGTCACTGTCATCATTTCTAACGAGAACTTAATTTACCGGCAACAGGGTGATGGAGGTAATAAGAAATATTCGATAAACGATTTCCATTAACGTCAGTGCCAAAAACTAATATTGTGGGTAGTAGCTGATTGTGCAGCATGATCTGTGGAAACGGTCTTATACTATAAGATATAGAGGATTTAAACCACCAACTTGCCATTAGAAGTTATATTGCAGTGGCAGCAGGTAACAGCTTACTGTGTATGATTGTGCTATGTAGAACAGGTATTGTAGAGGATTTCCACCAGCAACCTGTCATGTGATGACAGTGGCAAGAACTAATGTTGCAGGTAGAAACTCACTGTGTTCTGTGGAAAGTTCGATAGATTTCGACCAGCAGCTTAAAGTTGTGTTAGAGCTTACTGTGCAATATATGCATGGTGTAATAGGCCTGCCTTATGTTGGAGGAATCAATGTTGTGGTCGCGGGGAATATGTTTAACCAGATATCTTCCACCACCAACTCGCCCTCTAATAACAGTGGCAAGAACTACTGTTGTGGGTGGCATGATCTGCAGATAACGTCATACTCATGTGGATGATTTCCGCCACACACAAAAAAAACAGGTCTCTAGTGGTAATGAAAGGAACTAATGTAAGACAATATTTACGATGTACAAGAAATTATCTTTTATTTACTTTTTCTTTTTTATACTTAAAATAGTTTATAGTTAAATGTAGTTCCATATCTTACCAAATGCTACCATAATGACTCAGCCTTTGGTAGTGTATTATGGATGTTATGTCATCACTGAATAAGATGTATTGTCCCGTAGGACATCACCATAGGCCGACTGTACTATACTGTGACAATTCAGGATCCTGTCCAGGTGTCGCCTCAGTTGTTGCTAGGAGGTAAAACCACAATCTGGTATCCATACACATAAGCTAGATATCCTGCTGTATATTAGATATGTGTATAAGGCTGCATCTATGTAATTGTCGAAATTCATTGGTTTAGATTTGGGGTGCATTTTACATTACGTCACAGCAACATCAAAGTCAAATCTGACCGGAGATTGGCTATGTTGGTCGGAAGATCACCCCTCTGGGCCTAGGGTCTGTGTGTGCCTGCAAACATGCCGTATTGGTGTACTATTCACTGTCTGTACTAATACAAATTGTAAGTGTTGTTCTCTGTGATGGAGTGGTTAGAGTGTCTGACTTTTTTCTAGGTCAGACTCCTAATCTGAGGGTCGGCGGTTCGATTCCCCATGCCCCCAGCTCTGCCAATTTGGATTTCCACCGCTGTGTATAACTTACAGCGTCATCAAAGGCCGGTTGCTCTCATACCATGTCTATGTGGTGTGGGAGGTTAAAAATCCCTTGGGTCGGTAAAAGTGTAGGCTCGGGCTTTCTATCGACCAGCAGTGGAATGAGGAAGACCAGTCGTCTATGACTGAAATTTCCCCTGATTAAACAACTAATGGACCCCCCCCCCCCCCCCCAAAAAAGTGACTTTAGTGTCTATTCTGTGTATGGATAGGATGTACACTGTGTGAGGTTTGTGCGGGCGTATTGGAGGTGTGTGTGTGAGATGTGTGTGTGGGGGTGGTGGAAGGTGTGTGCATGGGAGGGGTGTTTGGTGAGTGTGAGATCTGTATTGTCCTATATAATGTTATGTGGGGCGTGTGTGAAGGTGTGGGGGATCTACATGTAGATAATGTGTGATGTGTGTGTGGGGTGCGTGAGGTGTGTGGGAATGTGTGGGGTGAATGTGTAGAGTATGTGTGGGGTGTGTGTTTTATGTGTGCAAGGTGTGTGTGGGGGGGGGGTGTATGTGGGCCAGGTTTATGTGAGGTGGGTGTGTTATATGTCTATTGTGTGTTTGCTGTTTGTGTTTGTTATATGTGTTATAAGTTAAATCATATGTGTGTTATGTGTGTTATCTGTGTGCTATGTGTGTTCGCTAAGTGTGTATATATGTGTTATGTGTGTGAGGTATGTGTGTTTGCTATGTGTGTTAAATCATGTGAGGTGTGTGAGGTATGTGTGCTTATTATGTGTGTTATAAGTTAAATTGTATGTGTTGTATGTGTTATCTGTGTTATATGTGTGTTCGCTAAGTGTGTTATCTATGTGTTATGTGCATTATATGTGTGTGTTATGTGACTTGTTATGTGTGTCCACTAAGTGTGTTATGTGCTATGGTTGTGTGGGGTGTGTGAGCTTGTTATGTGTTTGCTAAGCATGTGTTATGTGCTATGGTTGTGTGATGTGTGTACGCTTGTTATGTGTGTTTGCTAAGTGTGCGTTATGTGCTATGGTTGTGTGAGGTGTGTGCACTTGCTATGTGTGTTTGCTAAGCATGTGTTATGTGCTATGGTTGTGTGAGGTGTGTGCGCTTGTTATGTGTGTTCGCTAAGTATGTGTTATGTGCTATGGTTGTGTGAGGTGTGTTCGCTTGTTATGTGTGTTTGCTAAGTGTGTGTTATGTGCTATCATTGTGTGAGGTGTGTGCACTTGTTATGTGTGTTCCCTAAGTGTGTGTTATGTGATATGGTTGTATGAGGTGTGTACGCTTGTTATGTGTGTTCACTAAGCATGTGTTATGTGCTATGGTTGTGTGAGGTGTGTGCACTTGCTATGTGTGTTTGCTAAGTGTGTGTTATGTGCTATGGTTGTGTGATGTGTGTATACTTGTTATGTGTGTTTGCTAAGCGTGTGTTATGTGCTATGGTTGTGTGAGGTGTGTGCGCTTGTTATGTGCGTTCGCTAAGTGTGTTATGTGCTATGGTTGTGTGATGTGTGTGCGCTTGCTATGTGTGTTTGCTAAGCATGTGTTATGTGCTATGGTTGTGTGAGGTGTGTGCGCTTGTTATGTGTGTTCGCTAAGCATGTGTTATGTGCTATGGTTGTGTGAGGTGTGTTCGCTTGCTATGTGTGTTTGCTAAGCATGTGTTATGTGCTATGGTTGTGTGAGGTGTGTGCGCTTGTTATGTGTGTTCCCTAAGTGTGTGTTATGTGATATGGTTGTATGAGGTGTGTACGCTTGTTATGTGTGTTCGCTAAGCATGTGTTATGTGCTATGGTTGTGTGAGGTGTGTGCGCTTGTTATGTGTGTTCGCTAAGCATGTGTTATGTGCTATGGTTGTGTGAGGTGTGTTCGCTTGCTATGTGTGTTTGCTAAGCATGTGTTATGTGCTATGGTTGTGTGAGGTGTGTGCGCTTGTTATGTGTGTTCCCTAAGTGTGTGTTATGTGATATGGTTGTATGAGGTGTGTGCGCTTGTGATGTGTGTTCGCTAAGCATGTGTTATGTGCTGTAGGTGTATGAGGTGTGTGTGGGGTGTATATATAGCGGGCCCTGCTGTGTGTAATTATGGCGGGATGCTTACACGCCACACAACTCACCAGACCAGACACGACAGACACGTTGAGTGGGCAGAACTTTCGCTTTCCATGTAGGAGGAAGCGTATTCGATACCTGACCGAGTCAAACCAAATATTTACATAATTAATTATCATCATTGCCCTGCCTCGCCATTACTAGGATAGGGCAAAGACAACGATGCCAGGATAATGTGACTGAGCACGGGTCATAGGGTCGGTGGCATGGTAGGTACTCCATTGGGGAAACACTATCAGATCGCTATAATTATACCTAGTTGATATGGCTTTATTTGTTGCTCGGATATAAAACCCCAACGATCGTGGTATACGCAGGGTCGTGCAGGGCTGGCAGGGGTAGTATGCTCGGTTACATGGCGGTCACGAGGCTTGTGCACGTCCCCCCCCCCACCACACCCCACCAACCTCCACCCACGGTATATTTATACCACCTCCCTGTCCCGGCCTCTAAGTAAAAAGCCGGACCCAATACAACGCCAGGCAGTTGTGTGGAAGGTGAATGAGTCCCGAGTTGCTCCTCGCAATGTACCACAGTGAGCAGGGCTCACTGGCTCTCGTCGTCTCTCGTTGTCTCTCGTTGTGCTCTCCTTGTCTCTCGTTGTCTCTCGTTGTTCTCTCGTTGTCTCTCGCACTGACTGCCATAGATTCGATGGCTAGATCCAGCCGTTCTCGCAGTTACTAACTGCTGGGAGTGTATTTTACAATGGTTCGGCGACCGGGATTAGGTAGACAGTGAGCAGTCAGATGTGTCCTTCAACATTTTAAAATTCAGATGTGGCTTCCAACGTGGCTTCATTCATACATGGTTTCCAGCATGACTTCATTCACACCTGGCTTCCAGCCTAACGTCATTCACACATGGCTTACAACCTGACTTCATTCGCACATAGCTTCCAACCTGACCTCATT
Organism: Branchipolynoe longqiensis; assembly: GCA_030323885.1. Lineage (NCBI taxonomy): Eukaryota > Metazoa > Annelida > Polychaeta > Phyllodocida > Polynoidae > Branchipolynoe > Branchipolynoe longqiensis. The sequence continues at coordinate 86,389,720 of CM059194.1, read as the reverse complement.
CACACATGGCTTCCAACCTGACCTCATTCACATAGCTTCCAACCTGACCTCATTCACACATGGCTTCCAGCCTGACCTCATTCACACATGGCTTCCAACCTGACCTCATTCATGCATGTCTTTCAACATGAATTCATTTTTATATGGCTTCCAATATGACTGTGTTCATACATGGTTTCTAAGCTGACCTCATTCAAACATGACTTCATTCATATGGCTTCAAATATACCTTAATTCATGTGGCTTCAGACATGGCTTCAAATGACTTCATTCATAGGAGGCTTTCAACATGTCTTCATTCAGACGTGGCTTCCAACATGGCTTCATTGACATGTAGCTTACAACATACATGTGATGTTGCGTAACATATGTTAAGCAGTATATCTTGCAGCAGCTGAAATGACTGAACCCCAACATGGTGGTTACTGTGCAGAAGGTCAGCACCTATGACTTAGACAATTGATACTTGTCGCTACCTAGCCTGGAACTCGGCATTACTAGGATAGGGCAAGGGCTGGTTAGTACAGTATCAGGATAATGTGACATGGTGGGATGTCAGGTCATTACGGTGCTGCCCTGGTCTCCCAGTGGGGCAGCACTATAAAATCATCATTAGTGTGCACTGTCACAGGATGGTACCCGTCCTGATAGATGTTAGATATTGCTAGGATATAAAACCCAAACAAATAAGACACTAACTAAGCAGCATAGTTCAATCAAAGCATACAATTCTCACAACTTTCTAGATTTTATCCTACATATCCAACTTATATACTGCTGCACTTACTAATTTGTATTGTTGCATATAAAGAATATTAAGTCAATAGGACGGAACCTTTCACTACTGAAGCCTATAATGCTGCCCATTTATTTAAATGTGCACACCAACAATTAATGTGGCATATTTTCATTTAAAATATCTCCAAAGTTAACCCATCAAAATATTTACTTCAAACCAAAGTAAATAAGTGAAAAAGCACATTGGTCTTCTGCTTCCTCACATACTTGAGTGAAGTCTCCTCCTGGTTTTCGTTGTCGCCCCCCCCCCCCCCCCCCCCCCCCCACTCCCGGATACACAGAGCCTTGTTCAACTGGCCCTGGAGGGTACAGTGCATGTGTAAATGCGTCCGGCGGCAGAAATAAACAGGCCACCCCCACCTCACCTCAACCTCCCCCCACCCCCACCTCACCTCAACCTCCCCCCCCCCCACCCCCCACATGCCGAGCAGGCTCTATCTATAGGAAGGCATGTGCAGCTGCTATACAACCTGCCACGCATTGTTATTATTGTGTAAAGACGCCCTGCCCTGTCTGTTTATGCAAATCGCAGTCTCCCAGTGAGCACGCCAGTGTGTGTGTAACGCTTACATTGCCCTACATCTGTGTGTAACACTCAGCCCGCCTTTCACCTGTGTGTGTAACACTTACACTGCCCTACATATGTGTGTAACACTCAGCCTGCCCTACACCCGTGTGTAGCACTCAGCCTGCCCTACACCTGTGTGAACATTCAGACTACCCTACATCTGTGTGTAACACTCAGCCTGCCCTACACCTGTGTGTGTAATACTCACACTGCCCTACGCCTGTGTGTAGCACTCAGCCTGCCCTCACCTGTGTGTAACACTCATACTGCCCTACACCTGTGTGTGTAACACTCAGCCTGTCCTACACCCGTGTAACACTCAGAATACCATACACCTATGTGTGTAACTCTGACACTGTCCTACACATGTGTGTAACACTCAGTCTTCCCTCCACCTGTGTGTAACACTCAGCCTGCCCTCACCTGTGTGTAACACTGACTACCCTACACCGGTGTGTAACACTCAGACATCCCTACACCTGTGTTAACACTCAGACTGCCCTACACCTGTATGTAGCACTCAGCCTGCCCTCAACTGTGTGTAACACTCTGACTAGCCTACATCTGTGTGTAACACTCAGCCTGCCCTACACATGTGTAACACTCAGCCTACCCTACACCTATGCATGTAACACTCACACTGTCCTACATATGTGTGTAACACTCACACTGTCCTACATATATGTGTAATACTCAGACTGCCCTACACCTGTGTGTAACACTCAGACTGCCCTACACCTGTGTACAACACTAATACTGCCCTAGACCTGTGTGTGTAACACTCATAGTGTCCTACATCTATGTGTGTAACACTCATACTGCCCTACACATGTGAGTGAAACACCCAGACTGTCCTACATCAGTGAGTGTAACACTCACACTGCCCTACATCCGTGTGTACATGTAACACTCAGACTGCCCTATATCAGTGTGCGTGTGTGAGTATGGCTGGTGCTCAGTGTGGAGGGTGGCACGTTGGCCTCCGTTCACGCTGATCATGAAGGACGTGCAAGGCGAGCATCGTGTAGCCCCGTCTATATGTGGAGCGCGCCTAGCGGCCCGGGCTCGGTGACCCCAGCCCGGTGTCTCACCCCAAGTGATGGGTGTCTCATTTCTAGAGCCAACGCGTGACCATAGCAACAAAGAGGAACACCAGGTTGCTTGACTACTAGAGGTACCGACGACAGGTACCGACTTGTGACAGTGCACACTCATGGCAACTTCATAGCGTTGCTACACTGGGAGACCTGCCGCAGCACCATGGCCTGATATCCCACTCAGTAACATTACCCTGATACTGAACAAACCAGTCCTTAACATATCCCATTACTGCCGAGCGCCAACTTAGGTCATGACAAGTATTAGTTTTGGTTTAGCTCAGTCACGGTTGACGCCCATGATCTTCCCAGCAGGAAGCCAGCCAGCGCTGACTGCTTCTGGCACCGCGTCCAGTCGAGGCAATAACCAAAGTAAGAGACGTGTCCTTTTTAGAATGTGAGTTTTTTAATTTTTATTTAAGGCACACTACAGAGGAGGCTGCCAAACAAACCTGGGTATTTGATGAACTACACAAACCAACGGCTCGCGCCGGGTACCGGCGGGCGGCACCCGGCGGGCGGCACCCGGCGGGCGGCACCCGGCGGGCGGCACCCGGCGAGCGGCACCCGGCGAGCGGCACCCGGCGAGCGGCACCTGGCGGGCGGCACCCGGCGGGGCCGGCAGGGCAAAATGGGAGCACACCAAAATGCAAAATAAAAATTTGTTACACAAAACAGTAAACCTGATGATGTCGTTACAACTTGGGGAGGTGGCGGGAACCGACCTCCGTCCAGCCATGCCTCCGCCGCCCGCCGCCAGAGGCCGCCACCCGGACGCCGGATGGGTGGGGTGGGGGTGGAGTTGGGTGGAGTGGGGCGGTACGAGACGCCCGCTGATTGGTGGGTCAGTGGTGATGACGTCACTAGCAGAGTGGTGACGTGGCGGCGCGCGGGGCGGTGGCATTGGCGGGCGACAAAAAGGAGGAAAGTTCGACGGACAGCCAAACACATGACCGACACAAACCCAAGCAGGTTGTTGCACCGAGGCGAGACCTCAGAGTGAGATCCCGCCACAGCTCCAGACTTGGCCAGTACAAGTTCATGTTGAAAACACTGGGGTAGCCGGAGTACCCCTTGAGCAAATCCCACTTAAACACTGGGGAACATACACATCCCCAATGTACAAAAATATGTATACCACTCACATAAAAAAAACAAAAAACTATTATGTACACTTGTCGACACTTGCACCATTTTCTCCAGACAAGTACATTTTCGAGTTTGAAAAAATATACACCAGTTGGTATATTTGGAAATAAGAATTATATAAAAGCTATGTTTCTCACTTCGAAGGATCGGATGGACATAGTAAAAGTCAATGTTACTTTGTACATTTGTTTGTTATAGTCGGAGCTGCTGCTGTCGGGTAAATTGAGGCCAGCGCGGCGGTAGAGGGCGCCACCGCGTGACCTTCAGCCGCCTCCAACATGGCGGCCGGACACCCGGGGGAGGAGCCCGGTATAGTAACAGCGTCTTCTCACACGTCACTCAAAATTCGTTCGAAAAGTTGAAATTGGCCGATCATTTCAAGAAATCCGGACGACTTTGTGAGGCGTCCGCTGGGGGCAGCACGGGTCTGGGGGTGCCGAGTTGGGGGGAGGGGGAGGAGTGTTTCGGGGGTGCACCACAGTCTGAGGCCCCCCTCCCCCAGGTACCCCCCGCCGTAGGGGGGGTTCAGGGGAGTGGGGGAGGAGGGTGCACTGCAGTCAGGGCGCCCCCCAGCGGGCTCGGCACACAACGCTACTTAATTAAGTACATTACGTCTTAGCTGAAAAGACTCAGATCAAGTCAAGGGCAAAGGTATAATAAATCGTCAAAATTACTTACAATTATCACAAATAAGAATTAGATACAATGTCGGGAAAAAAGTCGTGGCATTCTTCTTCACACCTGGCCATATAGGAACGTCAAGATCACAAGTCGCTATCACATGCCGGAAAAGTAGTTGACCACGTGATACGAGTTTGACCTTTGACCCCTTCAAAATAATCAGATACAATCCCGCTTTGGATTGTATAGGCGCTAACAACTGGGCGATAATGCAGGGTTTTTCTCCCCCCAAACTTGCAGCGTTCACTTGGAACGCCCTGCAGGTGGGGAATACGCGAGAGACCAACAGCAACAACATGACCGTGCATGACACTGACAGCAAGAAACGCACCAGGGGGAGGCTTGTGGCTATGGTTGTGGATGTTGAGAACATAACAAGTCCATGACTTTACGTTAGATAATTGCTCGCTTGGTGTTTTTGTTGTTGTTGTTGTTGTTGTTGTTGTGTGTAGGGAGAGGTTCCCACAATTGAAGGTGACATTATGAATTCATGATATGTGTGTAAAAATTCGTTAATGCAATTTGTCAATTGTCATAAACAGTGCTCTAATTTAGAGACCGAGTCATTAACAAACAAACAAACAAACAAAAACCGACACGCACCTCTCCTGAACTGGGAGGTCACGTGACTGCTTCATGTGTGCTTTATGAGTAGAGCATGATGGGGAGAAGTTCCCATGTGGGAACGAGGGTGCGGGGCGCCAAGGTGGTGCCTCCTGGCGGAGGGCGGGGAGACGCTGCGTCCACATTCTCATCCGGGACGCCGCCAAGACAGCAGCGCACCACGTGGCCTGCAGCGGGCGGCGGCCTACTAATGGGGGCCTACTGGTGGGGGGCCTACTGGTATTTCGGGGCCTACTAATTGTGTGTGGGGGGTACTGATGGGGGCCTACTGATATTTGGGGGTTTACTGATTGGGGGCTTACAACTGGGGGGGGGGGGAGGCTACTGATTGGAGCCTACTGATTGGAGGCCTACTGATGGGGGCCTACTGATTGGGGGCTTCGAGCTGGGAGCCTACTGATGGGGGGCTTACTGATTGGGGGGCCTACTAATTGGGGTGCCAACTGATTGGAGGCCTACGGCTGAAGCCTATGGCTGGGCACTTATGGCTGGGACTTATGGCTGGGACATATGGCTGGCACTTATGGCTGGGACATACGGCCGGGACTTATGGCTGGGACTTATGGCTGGGACATACGGCCAGGACTTATGGCTGGGAATTATGGCTGGGACATATGGCTGGGACTTATGGCTGGGAAATACGGCCAGGACTTATGGCTGGGACTTATGGCTGGGACATACGGCCGGGATTTATGGCTGGGACTTATGGCTGGGACTTATGGCTGGGACTTATGGCTGGGACTTATGGCTGGGACATACGGCCGGGACATACGGCTGGGACTTATGACTGGGACTTGACTGGGACTTATGCCAGGGTTTTATAGCTGGGACTTATGGCTGGGACATACGGCTGGGACTTATGGCTGGGACATATGGCTGGGACATATGGCTGGGACTTATGGCTGGGACTTATGGCTGGGACATACGGCTGGGACTTATGGCTGGGACATACGGCTGGGACTTATGGCTGGGACTTATGACTGGGTCTTATGGCAGGGTTTTATGGCTGGGGCCCATGACAGGGGCTCATGCCAGCGCTTGCCTGTGCTTGTGACTACTGGATTGCTTGCGTGTTGCATGCTGGGGAGAAGGAGGGCAAAGTGTGGATTGGCAGTCAGCCCCTCCGGCCGCCACAGGCCGCGTCGTGTGTAGGGACATTCAAGGATGCCAGTAAAAGAACGATCTCTTACACCAGACGCAAAAACCAATCCTCACAACGAAGTGCTCCAATATACACCCACTTCTTGAGACTGGCCGTCTCGATAAGTAACTCTTTGGCAATTAGGAATCAACCTTACAGCGTTCCACATTCAGCATTCAGCTTGTTTTTGGCATGATTCTAATGAAACCAGGCAGCTAAATCGTTCATGGTAAGATAAAGAATTGTCATACAATGAACAAACAATTATACATAAGCTTGACCGATAATTTCACTTGATCATATTATCATGAATCATATATAACTTGATGGGTAATTTTTTTTATACTTAATTTTTTAGTTTTTTTTTAACAAAATGAAGTTTATCAGCAAGGGCACCAACACAATAATTGGCTACATCCGACAGTCGCTGTGAGTGCTGTGACTGCCACCAGGTGACGCTGTGACGCTGGCCCCACCGCGTCCCGCCCCGGGTTTGGTGGTGGCCGGAGCTACTCAGGCTGAGGCCAGGGCCGGGGCTGGGACCGGGGCCGGGGCCGGGGGCACGGCGGGCAGGATACCTGCCGCACCGTTGCCACTTGACGCCACCAGGTGTCGCAGTCGGCACACCCACAACCCGCCGGCGTCCACCCTCTCACGGGGCCGCACCGGAAGTAAAGGTCGGCGCGGCGACGGTGAGGTGAGGTGCGGGCCGCGATCAGATTTGTAGGGAAGGGAAGGGATGGAGGAGAGAGAAGCGTTGCTCTATAAGCGAACTGCCAGCAGACAGACTTGCAGCTGAGAGCATGCGCAGCAGCAGCTTCCCGCCAAAATGGATGAGGCAAGAACGCTAACAAGTCGCACAGTAGCTGCAGGCGCCACCACCCAGGCGGCGCTGCTCAAGTAGGGGTCAAGGGTCAGGTCCGAAGCGACACGTGATCGCGCGGCGTCCACACGCAGCGTTCAGTACGCGCCGCCGCCACCAGACGGCAGCACCGGCGTGGCGCCGGCGTGGCGCGTGGCGCTGGGCGTGGCGCCGCCTGCCGGCGCGGGCCGGGGCTCCCGGACGGCGGCCGGCCAGCCCGCAGGTCAGCAGGTCAGCGGGTTGCATCGTCTCCATGGTAACGCACGGCGCGCGCCTCACTGTGAGAGCAGGTTGAAGAACATGGTGGCGAGGCTGACGTTGACGGCGATCACGAGCATCATCAGCTGCCGCTGCTTGCACCAGTCCTGCAAGAAGCAAGGGCGGAGTGAGTGAGACGGCGGGGGGAGTTCGCCCGGCCGCCACCAGGGGCGCCCTCACAGAGACGCCACCCAGTCTGACAGCTCTCACCGAACTGTACCACTTTCGGAGCTAGAGTAATAAGGCATTAAAAAGTAGTACTACGACTTTGAGTCAGAGTACTAAGACTTTAAGTCAGAGTACTAAGACTTTGACTTTGAGCCATAGTACTATGACTTTGAGTCGGAGGACTAAGACTTTAAGACGTAGTACTATGACTTTGAGTCAGAGTACTAAGACTTTGAGTCGGAGTACTAAGCGTTTGAGCCGTAGTGCAACAGCTTTGTTAATACTCTGTATAGATATTATACTACTTTATAACACTTTTGTGAATGCATACCCAAGCTATAAGTTCAGCCTAAGAGGTACAGGAGCTCTAAACTCTAGTGAAACATACCTGATCATTTTGTGCACGGCTTGGGAGGAGGGCGGCGCTTTTCAAAGATTGGGTACAGTGTGGGTTGGTACAAGCAGCCGCAGAGTATGTTGGGTACAGTGTGGAATGGTACAGGCAGCCGCAGTGCATGCTGGGTACAGTGTGGAATGGTACAGGCAGCCGCAGTGCATGTTGGGTACAGTTTGGAATGGTACAGGCAGCCACAATGCATGATGGGTACAGTGTGGAATTGTACAGACAACCGCAATGCATGTTGGGTACAGTGTGGAATGGTACAGGCAGACACAGTGCATGCTGGGTACGGTGTGGAATGGTACAGGCAGCCACAATGCATGTTGGGTACAGTGTGGAATGGTCCAGGCAGACACAGTGCATGCTGGGTACAGTGTGGAATGGTACAGCCAGCCGAAATGCATGCTGGGTACAGTGTGGAATGGTACAGGCAACCGCAATGCATGTTGGGTACAGTGTGGAATGGTACAGGTAACCGCAATGCATGTTGGGTACAGTGTGGAATGGTACAGGCAGCCGCCATGCATGATGGGTACAGTGTGGAATGGTACAGGCAAACACAATGCATGTTGGGTACAGTGTGGAATGGTACAGGCAGCCACAGTGCATGTTGGGTACAGTGTGGGTTGGTACAGGCAGCCGCAGTGCATGCTGGGTACAGTGTGGAATGGTACAGTCAGCCGCAATGCATGATGGGTACAGTGTGGAATGGTACAGGCAACCGCAATGCATGTTGGGTACAGTGTGGAATGGTACAGGAAGCCGCAATGCATGATGGGTACAGTGTGGAATGCTACAGGCAACCACAGTGCATGATGGGTACAGTGTGGAATGGTACAGGCAGCCACAGTGCATGATGGGTACAGTGTGGGTTGGTACAGGCAGCCTAAGTGCATGTTGGGTACAGGGAATCATAGTGCATGTTCGGTACAGATAACAGCGCAGGTGGCAAACAGTGACTTCAGGGTACACGCTGGGTACATTCAGACAGTTCTTGCTGGGTACATGCTGGGTACATTCACCCGACAGTGCCTGTAGGGTTGGGTACACACCGGGTACATTCACCTCACAGTGCCTGTAGGGTTGGGTACACACCGGGTACATTCACCACACAGTGCCTGTAGGGTTGGGTACACACTGGGTACATTCACCTCACAGTGCCTGTAGGGTTGGGTACACACCGGGTACATTCACCTCACAGTGCCTGTAGGGTTGGGTACCACACCGGGTACATTCACCACACATCATCTGTAGGGTTGGGTACATGCCGGGTACATTCACCTCACAGTGTCTGTAGGGTTGGGTACACACTGGGTACATTCACCGCACAGTGCCTGTAGGGTTCGGTACACGCCGCATACATTCACCACAGTGCCTGTAGGGTTGGGTACATGCCTGGTACATACACCACACTGTGCCTGTGGGGTTGGGTACATGCCGGGTACATTCATCACACATTGCCTGTACGGTTGGGTACACACCAGGTACATTCACCACACGGTGCCTGTAGGGTTGGGTACATGCTGGGTACGTTCACCACACAGTGCCTGTAGGGTTGGGTACACATCGGGTACATTCACCACACAGTGCCTGTAGGGTAGTGTACACACCGGGTACCTTCACCACACAGTGCCTGTAGGGTTGGGTACACATCGGGTACATTCACCACACAGTGCCTGTAGGGTAGTGTACACACCGGGTACCTTCACCACACAGTGCCTGTAGGGTTGGGTACACATCGGGTACATTCACCACACAGTGCCTGTAGGGTAGTGTACACACCGGGTACCTTCACCACACAGTGCCTGTAGGGTTGGGTACACGCCTGGTACATTCACCACACAGTGCCTGTAGGGTTGGGTACACGCCTGGTACATTCACCACACAGTGCCTGTAGGGTTGGGTACACGCCTGGTACATTCACTACACAGTGCCTGTAGGTTTGGTTACACGCCGGGTACATTCAGACAATGCTTGCTGGGTACACGCCGGGTACATTCACCAGACAGTTCCTGCAGTGCCTGCGGCTGCACGCTGGGTACAAGCCCCACTCTCTACTCACTCACCTTGAGGTCGGTGAGCCGCAGCACGATCTCCTGCTGCTTGCGCTTCGCCTCCTCGTCGTTCATGGCGAGTAGTTCGGCGCGTCGCCGCTGGCTCAGCTGCGCCACCACCTCGCGCGGCATCACCTCCCCGCAGGCGGCGCTCACGTCGGGCAGGCTGCCCTGCGTACCACGTGACGCCATGCGCTCCAGGCGCAGGCGCGTCGGCATGGCGTCACGCGGCCGGTCGGCGCCCGGCCGCACTGGCGCCACGTGCGCCTCCTCTTTGACGCGCTTGCGCACGCCGTTCTCGATGATGTAGAGGTCGGGGGAGGTTGTAGTCGTCGGGGGCGTGTCGCCGGCAGCTCCTCCCGGCGGCCGGGTGGCGTTGGAGGCGGGCGCCGCCGGCACAGGACGCGGCGGCTCCGCCATGATGCTGGGTAGCGTTTTGCGGCGCACGAGCGGGCGGCTTATGTGCCGGAAGTCCTCCGAGTCGGACAGGCCGGAGTCCGGGGAGCGGTCCAACGTGCGCGCCCCGCTGTAGCCGCCCGGCGGCGGGCCGTAGCCGGGGCCGCCGTAGCCGCCCCCGCCCCCGCCACCGCCGTAGCCGCCGGGGCCGTGCGGCGGGTAGGCGGGCTGGCGTGCGTCGTCCGGAGACGGCAGCTCGGGACCCAGCCCGCTGTCGTCGCGCTTAGTCCTGCTGTACGGGTCGTACGGCTCCCCCGACTTCCGGTAGCGCGCTTCCGGCCCGCCAGTGTCGTACCCGGCGCGCCGCGCGTCCTGGTACTGCTGCTGCTGCTGGTGATGTTGCGACTGGTACGACTGCTGGTGTTGCGGCTGGTACTGCTGCTGCTGCTGGTACTGCTGCTGCTGCTGCTGCTGCTGCTGTGGCTGCTGCTGCTGCTGCTGCCAGGCGTATGCCCGCTCGGCGCGGTCGCGCGGGTCGGGCACCCGGCTATAGGCCTCCTCGTGCGCGTTCGCGTTCACGTGGTTCGGCCGCGTGTAGTCGGCGGATGGTGGCGGCGGTGAGGTGTTGTAGCGGGCGACGCGGGGCTCGGCCTCGGGCGGCGCCGCGCTCTCCTCAGGCCGGCGTGGGCTGCCGGCCACCGGCACCATCGGACCTGCAGCACACCGGCAACAGGTGAGTGGGGCGGTGTGGTAGTGTGGTGGTGTGGTGGTGTGGTGGTGTGGTGGTGTGGTGGTGTGGTGGTGTGGTGGTGGGGCGGGGGCGGTGTGTGGTGGGGCGGTGTGGTGGTGGGACGGTGTGGTGGTGGGGGCGGGTGTGGTGGTGGTGTGGGCGGTTGGGCGGTGTTGGTGGTGGGGCGGTGTGGGGTGGGGGGGCGGTGTGGTGGGTGGTGGTGGGGCGGTTGTGTTGGTGGGGCGGTTGTGGTGGGGGTGTGTGGTTGGTGGTGGGGCATGTGTGGTGGTGGTTGGCGGGTGTGGTGGTGGTGGGGAAGTGTGGGTGGCGGTGTGGTGGTTGGGGTGGTGTGGTGGTGGGGTGGTGGTGGTGTGGTGGGTGTGTGGTTGTGGGCGGTTTGTGGTGGTGGGGCAGTGTGGTGGTGGGGCGGTGTGGTGGTGGGGTGGGGTGGTGGTGGGGTGATGTGGTTCTGTTGTGGTGTGGTGGGTGGGGGGTGGTGTGGTGGTGTGGTGGTGGGGCGGTGTGGTGTGGGGGTGTGGTTGGTGTGGTGGTGTTGTGGTGGGGCGGTGTGTGGTGGTGGGGCTGTTGTGGTGGTGTGTGGTGGTGGTGGGGTGGTGGGTGTGTGGTGGTGGGGCGGTGTGGTGGTGGGGCGGTGTGGTGGTGGCGGCGGTGTGGTGGTGGGGCGGGCGGTGTGGTGGTGGGCGGTGTGGTGGTGGGGTGGTGATGTATTGGTTGGGGCGGTGTTTGTGTGGGGCGGTGTGGTGGTGGGGCGGTTGTGGTGGTGGCGGCGGTGTGGTGGTGGGGCGGTGTGGTGGTGGGGCGGTGTGGGTGTGTGGCCTTGTGGTGCGGGCAGTGTTGGGTGTGGGTGTGTGGCCTTGTGGGGTTGGGGCAGTGTGGGGTGTGGCAGCCTGAGGTGGGGCAGTATCGGGCAATGTGGGTGTGTGTGTGGGTGTGTGGGGCGGTATTGGGTGTAGGTGTGTGGTCTTGTGGGGTTGGGGCAGTGTGGGGTGTGGAAGTATGAGACAGGACAGTGTGAGGCGGAGCAGTGTGGGGCGGGCCGATGTGAGGCTGGGCAGTGCAGGGTGGGGCAGTGTGTGGTGTGGTAATGTGGGGTGTGGCGGTGTGGGGAGCGGCAGTGTGTGGTGGGGCAGTGTGGTCGTGGTTAATGTGGGTGTGGCGTGTGGGGAGGGGGATAGTGTGGGGCGGTGCAGTGTGGGGTGGGGCGGGGCAGTGGTGGGGCGGGGGCAGTGTTGGGGTGGAGCAGTTGTGAGGCTGGGGCAGTGTGGGGTGGGGGCGGTGTGGGGTTTGTGTGGTCGTGTGTGGTGTGAGGTGTGTGGTGGTGGGGCAGTGTGTGGTGGGGCAGTGTGTGTGGGTATTGTGGGGGTGTGGCAGTGGTGTGGTGGGGTAATGTGGGGTGTGGGAGTGTGGGGCGGGGCAGTGTGGGGCAGGGCGCGTGTGGGGTTGAGCAGTGTGGGCTGGGAGAGTGTCGGTTGGGGTGGTTGTTTTGGAGGGGGGAGGGCAGTGTGTGGTGTGTGGGGTAATGTGGGGTGTGGCCTGTGGGGAGAAGATTGTGTGGGGCGGGATGTGTGGGGTGTGGCGGTGGCAGTGTGGGGTGGGGCAATGTGGGGGCGGGCAGTGTGGGTCGGGCAGTGTGGTCTGTGTGTCAGTGTGGGGGTGGAAGCGTGTGAGGCTGGGGCAGTGTGGGGTGGGGCAATGTGGGGCGGGGCAGTGTGGGGTGGGGCAATGTGGGGCGGGGCAGTGTGGGGCAGGGCAGTGTGGTCGTGTGTCAGTGTGGGGTGGAGCAGTGTGAGGCTGGGGCAGTGTGGGGTGGGGCAGTGTGGGGTGGGGGTGTTTGAGGCTGGGCAGTGTGGGGTGGGGCGGTGGTCGTGTTTGTTTGTTTGTGGCAGTTGTTGATTGTGTTGGGGGGGGGGGGGGGGGGGTTTTTTTTGTTGTTGTCTTGTATGGGGTGGGGCACATACATATATTTATAGAGTGAAGCCCTGTTGTAACGTTGAGCGTTTTGGGGGGTGGGGGGGGGTTGGTGGGGGTTCATACAAGGGTCATCATGAAAACATCGGATTTCACGTTTTTAAATTCGAGTTTGGTTTTACTGTGAATTCTTTTAAATTATAGGAGAATTCTGGGGGTAAAATGAATAATCATCGCGTTATATCCGAAATCGCGCAAAATCAGGGCACGCCATAACAGGGTTTCTCTGTATATATGCCTAGTAATAAATAGCAATATATATAGCAATAACTATAAAATTATTTGTAATGGAAGATAATAATGCATAACCCATAATCATTTTTAATATTACACAAATTAGGTAATTGCATATTTCCATTATTTAATTTATAAGGCCATATTGCACAAATACAGAAACTAGGTTACGCAATGAAGAACTCTGATGACGTAGGAAGAGCACAATAGAACGCCAACACAATGCTCTGTAACCTCACCAAAGGACATGTGTAACGTCAGCACGACGTGGTCGAACGTCAGCAAGACGTGGTCGAACGTCAAGATAACGACACATGATTCACACACATGGAGGGAGGCAGACGTCATGTGACACACACAGAGGGAGGCAGAAAACATGTGACACACACAGAGGGAGGCAGACGTCATGTGACACACAGAGAGGGAGGCAGAAAACATGT